>JAQGCW010000241.1:0-13817 GCA_034700065.1 Mesodorylaimus bastiani | reverse complement strand
GTAAGAGCCAGCCAGAGCGAGCGAGCGCGCGCCCCCCATCTCTGTATGAACGAGAAGCCGAAAGGGAAGCGATGTGATGTCACGAGCTAGCTGCCTCGCGAAAGCGAAAAGAGCAGTGATGAATCATGGTGTGACGGACATCCATCCGTACAGACACGTTTCTAAAACTCTACACCTAGTACCCTAAACGGGTACTAGGAACTTCCAGTAGAAGAAGAAGTTGGTGTCTACTAGCCGTCTAATAGATGCTCACTGGAAGCTCCGGTAGAAGTAGACAAAAGAATGGAACTTCTACTAGATGGCTACTTCGACTTCTATTGGTAGTAATTTGAGCCATCCCTAAAGCTGCTGGTCAATAAAGCGCTGCGAACGCAAGATCAGCTCGTTATCTTACAATTTCAAACTAGCGCTGATAATGTCAGCAAAATGAATTCATCGCGATGTCCACTATGCAGTGCTTTTTGTTACCATATTTTCAATGATGACGCTACAGCGCATTTCAATATCTGTGCTCGCCTGCAAGCAAGCACGAAAGAGTGGATGGAAAGATAGTATTTTGGAAAGTTTTCAGCTTGCTGAGACGTCTTTTATCCACCGCGTATGCTCCGCTTATGTTTGACACTCCGCCTTGGTCAATTTAATCACACATTCTTGAAGACCTCGCGAAGCAAAAGACAGGAAGCTTCTTACGATAGGGATAGGAAGACTGATTAGATTGCCAAGCATTCAGCTCGAAGTGGATTCGAAGTGGCACTCAATCTCGTCAAGCTGACTCTCTTCGGCCTGTATAGTTTTGTTAGTGTGGGTTAGTCAATTACCCTACATACAAGCGATTTTTCGAGCCACCCGAGTTACGCTCGGGCCTCTCGAGAGCAAATGATTATTTCAGTTATGATGGATGGTGGCTTCGGAAGCATGTCCTACGGATCTCGAGATGTGGCGCTGATCACGTTAACAGAGCCAACTGTACACCAGGGTTCAAGAGTACAGTCAAATCCAGGTAGGGCGATCGTGATATCGGGCGAAGACTAAGACCTGTCGAACAGTGCACAGATTTCATACGGCTATCGAACCACTTGACTTTCTGTTAACCATTTATAAAACCGCTTCTGGGTTTTCCGACATGTCTCACGCTTTTAGTGGACATGTTACGAGCGGAGCATCCTTCCGTGATCAGGTATGACAAATATCAATAAAAAGCCTTGATCAATTGGATATGATCGCACTCTTTACCCAGTGCAAGACCACAGCTAACAGAAACATTGCAGAAAAGCTAAAAGTTTGTCCTGTTAACCGAAAATTCTAATGAAAACATCGATTCCTTTCCTTCCTTACATAAAGTCAAACACAGTGGCAAATATCTTGGTATCTCTGCTGAACATTCAAAATAATGAAGAAGGTGATTCAAACAGAGCAACCCACAAGCGTTCAGCCTTGGTGCCTATCAAATTATTTGCAGCCAGTATGACTGCTACTTGCGTTCGGAGACATCCATGTCGTAATGCACGCATCCAACGAATGCGCTCTTCGCCGGTTGAATCGACCCCGTATCGCTTGTCACCCAAGGATACAAATCGCACGTCTTCGTAGTGTCATAGAAGTTGAAACTGCGACACCATGCGCTCTTGGAACATTGCTCGGCGCAATCTTTCGCTTCGGTCCCAGTATTTGTCTGGATTGCGATTTCGGTAACGCAGAGATTGCCGGCGGGATTGTACGTTTGCTCGCAGTCTAGAACAAGTTTGTCCATGGTCAAACTATAGTCAGTGAGTCCATCGCGGGATGCCTCAAGCGGTTGCAGTCATACAGCCCTATTATGGATCCACATTGGATCCTTCGACTACAATTTGATCCAAAAGAACACCTTTACGGAGGAGCAACCGAGGCGCATCAGCGCGCAGGTAGCCATTGAAGACAGTGGAAGAAACGAGCTTCAATGCCAAGAAAAGTCGCCACCTCAAGAACGACTAACAATTGACTTACTCGTTATTTGGCACAATGGAAACACGCTCGTATTGTTCTGTACGACATCGTAAATGGAATAGTTGTTTTCCATTTGTTTCGTCTCAGTATTTTCTGCAGCCAGAATCAGCCATCAGCATTTGAACTTGGACGGTTGGCGAATCGTACCACCAACTGGATACATTCGGAAATGCACACAGTGCGCCGCTAGCGTCTGGGTCGCGTCGCATCGCAAGCCACGTCCACGGCCACTTCGTGGCACTAGCATAAAACTGGATAAATTAGCTTCCGTTTTGGCATCCGCCACTTCCAGCTTACCTGCAACATGTTCGTAATCTGGTAGTGCTCAGCCGTCGTGTGGATTTGGGCCAAGGTGGCGCCATGACCGAACGAGCCGCAGTGCTTCCAGGCGTCGATCCAGGTACTTCCATTTCTGACCAGAAAGAAACACCGAGCGCCGCTCATGACGCCTTTTAGCTCTTGCACGCAATGGTCCACGGTGATATCTTGAGACTTTGCTGCGTAAAATACGACTAAGAGGGTGACAACCGACCGCAACGCCATCGTGCCTTTCCGGCCGACAGTGTGAAGAATAAGAGAAGGATTTTGACCAATGCGGTGAATCGATTTGAAAGTCCGCTTGTGGAAAATTGGTCCATTAGGATCCTCCCCACGCAGCTGGTCTCCGCAACGCGTTTAAAATACTCTCCTTTTATGATTCCCGTGGAGACACCAACGAAACTTGCATTGACATGTCATGCAATGTAATGGCATGACATTAGGCATACATTTTCACTTGTTTCGCTTCGCTAAATTCCAAATCGCGCGTGAATCAATATCCTACTCACGCGAAGTGTAAAGGCTTACGGTTGGTCAGCTGACTGAATATGCATCTCGAGACTACCAGCGAGGGAAGTAGTAGGTTTTGGTAAGCTGGCTCTGGTATTTTCTGTTAACCTGCGATTTGGCATGCGATTTGGCAGTTATGACAAACAGGCGGTAATTCAAATCTTTTTTGTCGCATAATATACAAGACGGTATAGTACGGTCTTCAAGATTACTGAAATTTTGTGCTTTCTTTACTCGGCTTTCGGATAGAAATATCAAATTAGTGCTTGGCTTGCCCTACTGTAATTGGAACTGCCGAACCTGGTTAATGCGCCCACCTTATGATTCGAAACGCTCTCGGTCTGGATAGATGGAGGACAATTGCTGATCGGCGGGATTCGGAAGGTATTCCTGCGATGACCATGGGCCGCGGTGGTCTAATGGTTATCGCATTAGTTTGCTTTGCCAGCTGTGTGGGTTCAAATCCCGCCGGTGGTGATGTTCTTTTGGTAAGAGCCTCTCTCCTAGGCCGTGCACACCAGGTTCTCGTTCCCTCCCAAGCAGTTCAAAGAATAGTTAAATTGGTACCTTCGGGGAAGCTGCAGGCATATGTCCTCTTCACCCCTCGAGCTTGTCGAGTTCCTCCGCAGCTAGCTTTCGTTTAGTCCTGTTTATATCTTCCTCGCTTCTGACTGATTAGTTTCTTTCTCACGAGGATCTCTGCCAGGCGACTCAAGAAGCTGAATCTCCGGTGAAACGCCTAGTCAATTAGCCATATTAACCATTTCCACATTAGCTTTCGGGCTTTTAAAATCGATTTCGGACACTGGGCACCATCAATTCCACAGTTTATGTCCCGTAACTATGTAACGCTAAGTGTTCTTCGACGGACGAATCCGATTAAGGGCTGTGTGCACCTTTACGCTAATTGCATGTACCATCATCACCAATCTAGCGAGCCTTCGAAACCTTGCTTTCACAGTCCGTTTCGTTCTTTGCTCAATTTCGGTTTCGGACAAGAAGAGTGACTTTAAAATGTTGTTCCTTTTTCTGCCGCAACCTGTCAGAAACTGTGCTTGCGTGCAAACGCGAAAGACGTGATGCAACAGAGACAAGTCGACACCCAACTCCACAAAAACTACCCTGATCAACTTGTCCATTTTTCCGTCAACTTGACGTTCAACCTGATGGTCCCAGTTGACCATCCAGCTTGATTTCCGGATAGGCATGTTGACGTTCAGATGGTCAATTTGACTTGACCGTCGACTTGATCATCAACTTGATCGTCAGGTTGACCGTCAGGTTGAATGTCAAGTTGACGGAATAACGGTCAAATTGAGCAAGCTAATTTTGACACCTCCCTAAACACGTACAACCTGAGGAACCCAGGTCGAAGAAATGAATGAAAAAAAAAACGGAAAACCTCCGATGAAAATTTCATGATGAATTAACGATACAGTGTGTGAAGTTGAATGTTAGAAACTGAAGCGAAAGTTATAGCTGGAAAAATAATGAGCCCTGGTCATTATTAGAAGAATGAGACAATACGGTTCGAGTGCGCAAAAGTGCTGGCATCAGAAAATACGTATGCGTGTACAAGTAATTTTAAAGTAAATGCTATGGTGCATTATCCTGGTTAGTGTAATCAACCAGCTACATTACCCGTTCGGCAACGTCTGTGTCATAGTGCACGCAGCCAACAATTGCGCTCATCGCGGGACGAATAGGAAGAATTGGACCGGCCTCGCTTGACACCCAAGAATACAACTGGCACGACCCTACACTGGTGTTGATGTAGTTGAAGCTGCGACACCAGACTCTTTTGGAGCATTGGTCGGCGCAATCTTTGGCTTCGTTTCCAGGGAAGGTCTCGATTGCCAGTTCAGTAACGCAATTGTTAATGACTGGCGTGTACGTTTGCTCGCAGTCTAGAAAAACGATCGACATATCTTAAACACCGCGAGATTTCTAGAGAATTCTAGCCGAGTCGCGGAAATTGATCCAGTTATACTCACTCGTTATTTGGCACAACGGCAACCGCGTATAATTCTGCGGGATGTCGAGAAAGGTGTAGTTGTTTTCAACTTTTGCCATGTTTGGGGTCTCGGGAGAAAGTGCCATGAATCCCTCTATGCCGTTCTGGCTATCTTTATCCTCGCAGTTGTGTCCGCGAATCCAGGAATTTCCTGTCGTCAGCCATTTGATCTTGCCACTTTGGGACTCGTACCACGAACTGGTGTCATTCGGAAATGCACACTTGGAGCCATCCGCGTTTTCATCGCGTCGCATCGCAAGCCAAACCTGCGGCTTGCCGCTTTTCTAAAATTCCGGGCCTTAGTCTTTAGCATCGAGGTCTATAAACAGCTGAAGAAGTGATGCATCATAAGCGCAGCTTACTTTCAACATGTCCGTAATCTGGTAGTATTCCACTGTGGTGTGGATTTGCGCCAATGTGGCGCCATATCCGAACGACTCGCAGTTCTCAAAGGCTTTATTCCAAGAAGTACCTGACTTACCAGGGAAAAAACATCGACCTCCGCTCGTGACGCCTTTCAATGTCATCTCGCAATATTCCACAGTGATATCCTCTGACTTTGTCTTTAGTAATAAATAGAGTGCGAAGACGAAAACCGTCCGCAAACCCATCGTGCTTCTTCGTCCAGCAAACTGGAGTTGAACTGACTGGCAAGCTAACCGAGTTCGACAGACCTACCGAGTCAATTGGACACAAAATTGGCTCATTAATAACGACTACTCTAATGGTTGATAGATTTTGGAATGGGCCCAAATACCCCCATCCAGCTTCCTAGGTAATCATTGTCGATGCAGGCATTGATTAGTGTAGCAGCGCTATTGGCAGGACGTTTGTTGGTATTTAGCCCAAATCAAATTTTTGTTTGACGCCATGGATCAATATTATCCTCGTACGAAGTCAGTTTCTCCAGCTATCACCGCTGTGTAAAGACCACGAGGAGCACAATGAGGTTTTGCCAAGTAATTTTGACAGTGATGTTTCAGCAGACAGCAGTCAGGACTGGCGGTGGTATCCTTTGTATCCCCATATTATTTCGGAAATATCCCCGGGCAGATATTGTTTTAATCGAGTAGATCCAGCGATTATTCATGGGGTGTTTATAACTTCGTGCTCAGAATCAAAAAATTTTCAAAAAATTCTCACAGAAGCAAGAGATTTTTCCAGATCTTCGATCAGATTGATCACTGATCATCGTGTTTAACGATCAAGTATCGGGTTGAGCCCTGATAAATCACTGATCGCGCAGTAAAAAGGCGTTTTAAAATCAGCGTGGATTCTTTTGGCGCCAAACAGATTCTTGTTCTTTCCGAAGGTTTGCGAAACAGTCGAATGACTGTGCCGACCGATTCTAGGACATATAAAGGTGCAAACTAAAGTTGAACCATCGGGGTATCTCTTCTGGATCGACTTTTATCAGGAAAAGAACATTTTATCTGCCAGGTGGCGCTACACGGTAATTAAATTCAGTTGAACCCCTGTAAAATTGTGTGTATAACAGCTAACTATTGAAAATATCTTGATCGGGATCTGTCCTCTCAGATGCGCTCTTTCGACTGGCACTGCTGACATTTCACTCAGGTTAATGCTAACTTCACAATCTAAGTCAAGAATTAAGAAATCCATGATTTTGTGTTATGTCTATCCTGAATTTTAGAGCAGATTTTAAAAATGCAACAGAAGTAAGAAACCTCAAGCCCAACAGTTAGCACTCAAATCAAAAATAAGTGTTCAGTACGATTACTAAACATGGGCAAAGAAATACGTTCAAACCCAAACATCAATCAGCGCTGAATACAAATTTTTAAGCAACGTACTCATCCACTAATTGTAAGATTTTACCTCTTGCAAGAGTACTACCGAATAACTGGATGATATCATACATAATAACTTTGGTTGCAGTAAACCAGCTCTATGACCCTCTGTCCAGATCCTGACCAACAAACTGTTCAGTCCTTGCAAACGCTACCAGTCGCGGCCATTTCCGGTTTCGGTTTCACGCCAATTTTGCACCATATCGTGACATCCTCGTCGGCCTCCTTATACTTGCACTCGAAATCAAACAAGCAGACCTTCGCGCGGGACATTCCACGATATTTCTGATAGCCTCCCAGTTTGCCCATATCAACACCCTCGGGAACAACATTGGCGTAGATGACCACGGCCACTCCAACGAGGAGACGCGCGTCCACTTGTGCACAACATTGCATGCCTTTCGTAAATAATCGTAAAGCTCCCAATCCTTTTCGTATCTGTTGCCGACCACCAAAGCGAATTGAGCTTCGGTTAATCCGATTTCTTTCAAAACACGAATTCGCTCTTGGACCTTTTTCCACAAGGCGTTCCGAGCTTCGTCGAATGTTTGGAAACCTCCGGCGTGCTCCGGGATTGGAGTCATACCCAAGTAATTGTGACCGAATTTGGGCTCGACGCGATGAGTCCATTCGATCGCGGACGAATCGGTACGCTGGTAAGCGTAATCATAAATTTGCCTCGAGCATCTCATCACGTCGTGAAGGATCTTCAATTCGAATCGATCTCCGATCTCAATCTCCTCGTCGGTACGTTGCAGATGCTCCAGATTCGAAATCATATTCTCGAAGAGTTTCTCGTCGTTCGGATAGTCCTCGATGTGACCCTTGTATTGATCGGCGGCGATCCAGACGCACATGTTCTCGGCGACTTTACAATAGAATTCCGTGATCAAAGTAGCGCCGAATTCGAACGAGTGCGGGTGACGATTAGAAGCTTTATCCTCGTCGAGCATATCGTCCACGAACAGGTGGCTATAACCTTTCTCCGGCCACCAGGTGATAATGGTCTTCAACTGTTCGATAACGTTCGCGTCCGTCAATGCTTCTCGAACGAAATTGCAAAGCACTTTCAAGTCGCTATCACCGCCGAACGGATTGTCGGCCATTGTCGTGAATACCGAGTACCGTTCACCGATTGCGTCGGGCATCGTCTCTGAGCTGACTCCCAAACTATCCTCGTAAACTTTTCTGATGAATGGTTCGATGAAGGATACTGGGTCGATTTCGATATTTTTGACTCCACTCAATCCGACCATACTGCGCATCTCAACGAGACCATCGACCATCTCCTCGGGAATCGTCAACGAGCTGGTGACAATCCGCAGTTCATCCTCGCTGTCGAATGAACAGAGAATTTTCTCCACGATTCCCGACGATCGCAGATATCCAATCAATGCTGTGGGATCCCTCAAAACTTTGAACTGATCTCCGTTCATTTGATCGATAATACTACGAAAATTCGCACGTGTACCATGTGACAATTGGACGCGAAGGAAAGCGCACAACGTATCCAACATTCGATTCGCCGTGCCTGGAACAGGTCCTCTGTAGAAGACCGTTTGAGTTGAAATAGGAATGGACACTTACTTTGACCAGCACCGTAATCACGAGCGAAATGGTCGTGCCCATCTTTTTCCGATAGAAAAAGCATGATAACAGCGAAAATGGCCCTGTATTTTCCTTCCCTGAATGCGAATTCGATTAGGATCGGCATTACTGAAACGAAGAAAGCAACCGTAATTTAAAAAAGCAACAACACAAACCCCAATTTCAACACGATCTTGAGAAGAGCGCGAAATTTAAAGCTCGCAACTACGGCATACTGTAAATTCAAATTTCGGACCTCATCTCAATCATTGGCATTGTGACTAAAAGAGCAAACACAGACACGAAAGTTTGAATCTTAGAATTTGAAGATAACCTCCTAAGGAGTTCCCTCTTGACGACATCCGTGCTCAAACCTCATGCTTCGTTAGCTAGCTAACACTTTCAAAAAATTTTCGCGTCTCTAACCTGATTTGTGCACAGGTTCAGTTCCAGGAACAACCACCTGTATCAAAACTGACTCGATATTGCGCTCTACTCGCCTATTAAGGTATTCGTCCCTGCCTATTATGTGGTAACTGAATAGCAATGAGAAGGGGATAAGTACATAATAGGCGACCAGAGCACAATATCCAATCACTTTTGATATATGTGGTTCTTCCTTCAACTGAAGTTGCGCACAAAACAAGTTAAGGCGCGAAAATTTAAATGTTAGCTAGCAAACGAAGCATGAGGTTTGAGAACAGATGTAGCCAAGAGGGGACCGCCTTGGAAAGTTATCTTGATTCTAAGATTAAAATTTCTGTGTGCAATGGCCCTTTAAAGACGAAGTGCGCTGTGTGACTTTCGAATTTCGCGTTGTGATTTGGTATAATGGTAGAGGAGCAACAGAGAAACAATCACTTAAAATTTCACGAAATTCTGTGTCCACCGAGTCAAAACCGACTGCGTTTCAAAGAGTGCACAGGCGAATGTTCAGGTAAGGTTGTTCCTATCACAAAAAAGGCGGGAAATTCAAAATATTTCTTGCAAGTGGGGCGATTAGGCGGGAATTCGAATTCGAATTTCAGGAAGTCAAAAAGCTGGGGATTCAAAAACTCACAATTATGGACGTTTACATTTCTAAGTCCCTTAGCTTTAAGGGACTTACAAATGTAAACGTCCATAATCCTTCAGGAAAATTGATGATTACATTGCATCTGGGTTATAATTCAATCTTTCTTCGCATGTATGTGCTTCGAAGGGAAGAAAAATCAAATTCTTAGTTTTAGCTGTTTATTCTTATTCTTAGTTTCATCTCTTAGCCTAGTTTTTGAATTCCCGCCTTTTTGACATAAGAACACCCAGACCTAAGCATTTACCAAATAGAACTTTGAAACGCTGCCGTTTTTGATTTGGTGGATGAAATTGCATCATATTTTAAGAGATTGTTTCTCTGTTGGCCCTGTGTTTTGACACTTAATTTCAGCGCGAAATTCAAATGTCGATCCTACAGCGCACTTTGTCTTTATAAGTTCCTAAGTGTGCATGATGAGTAGCTCTTTGCGAACATACATTAGTCGATGATACACTGTACACACTTACTTTTGAAAAATTTCTCAAACCACAAATTAAAGAAATATCGATCGCTAATTTCGTAATCGCATCCCACGCTCTCCGAAACTCGCTCCGCCGATCCTTCCCGACAAATATTTCCCTTGAATCCGGACTCGCTGAGAAACGCAACGTATTTGTCCAATATACTTTCTGGCGTCATAATCATGATCGGACGCTGAGGACGGCGTTCCTTCTCCGCTGCCTCTTTTTCCTCCTCGATTAGAGACCGAATTTTGGTCCAAAATATAACAGTTTTCCCCACACCGGCCGGACCAAACAGGAAGATTCGGTGGCCTGCGTTGAGAACGGTTAGTTGTTCGTTCGAGAGAAACAGTTGTTGCCTGGAGTTTTGATCGCTCGAATTATCGCCTGTTGTTGATGCGGAAGCTTGCGACATTTCTGGAGTCTCTGGTGGAAGCCCCAGAAACTTTTTTCTCGAATTCTCGTCAATATGTTCGTCTTCGCTTAAAATCGCTTCCAAAAGTGAGATTTGCTCCTTGTCCAGAGAAACTTTCCCGTTCGATGATTGCGTATTTCCGACGACCAGCGATTTCATACCGACCAATAAAGGTACGCAAGTTTCGTAAAGCGATTTCAATGAATCCTTTCGAGATTGATCCAAGTTGGCGACTTGACGAGAAGTCTCGCTCAAAAATCCGCGTAATGTACTAAACAATGGACAGTTCGAATGTTCGGATGGATCGTTCTTCAAATCGTCCTTGAACCACACGGTAATACCCGAGAAGTGCGCCTTCGCTTTGTCGCTCAGACGATCGTATCGCGATTTGTCAACATCGGCCAATAACAGCAAGCGTTGAATCGGGAAGATGTCGTTGATATTTGTTTTGGCTGATAGTTCCAATAAAAGCGTCAAGAGCTTTGTCGACTCCTCGATTTGTTCGACGGCGTCTCGGAGGCGTCCTCGCAAATCGCGTTCGCCCTCGCATTGCCGGCCCATATGATTTGGCACCAATTCATCCCCTACCGTACATCGATTCAGGTCCTTATCGAATGCCGAGGATTTCACCTCGACGCATACGATACCAATCGAAGGGCCAATGATGACGAAATCGAGCTCACCGCACGAATTATTCTTCAAATCCGAGTTAGTCGTTGGATTCGATTTGGGCTTTGGTTTCGTTCGTCCACCTTTCGACTGACCACTCGATTTGGCCTTCATTGCGGTGCACTTGGATTCGATCTGCGCCGTAGTATTGGACGTCGATTGAGTGTTTCCGGACACATTCGACGAAGCCGCTGGACTCGACGCCGATTTCCTTCTCACGGTTTCATCAACGATTTTTGTCCATACCGATGTATCGATAGCTCCGTTTCTGTTGCTCAAATCCAAATTTCCGAATCCGAACAAAGGGCCAATGGAGCATTTGTGGTTATTGACCACTTCCATGAATGCCCGATGGACGATATGTTCGGCGTTCGATGACTTGTCGTCCGTGAGAGGTCGATTCTCTCTGTCGAAGGCCTGCTCTTGAATCTTCAACTGTCGAACGGCTTCCGCTGCATTTTCCAATTCCGCTTGACCGCGATCGGGAAATTTATATTTGAATATTATCGGCACGATGTAGGACGTTTCGGTTTCCCAATTCGGAAAATATTTAGCCAATGCCCAATCGACCAATGCCCGAGTGGAACTGAGTGGCTCACCGGCTGGTCCGGTCGGTCGCAAATGGGATGCCATTGTGTTGACTGTACGGTTAAAAAGACACGTTGCGATTTCTGAAAAGAAGTAGGAGCCTCATTTGCCAGCCAGTAGGAGCCTCATCTGGACTTCGCTTGGTATGGATTGACAGGTAAAGTTAGAGTTAGGCTAACCTCTGTATTCTGTGGTGAACGGGGACCAAAGCACATATCATCGACCGGAGATCTGATGCCCATGCTAGGACGCAATATGATAACCCATCGAAATCAATAAGATCAGCCTATACTAGCATGGCCATCGGGATTAGAGGAATCCACTTATAAAGCGGTTGGTTTTGTGAACACAAACTGACAATGAGTGACATGATGCACAGGTACACAAACAGAAACAATCAGGGAGCTCTAGAAAAATGTGCCAGCGATTTTCACTTCTTCTTTTGGGCAATAAAGGAGTCAGAACCACAGATTCGGAACTAATTTATTTTGCACTGAGGTCAAACATGTCACAGTGAGAGTCCCGCGCGATTGCAGGGTCGACCATCACAGAAGATCCCGACGAAATGCACCTCAGGGCGACAAACCGAAAACTAGGTACATAAAAAGCTATGCCCACCGTAAGTGGCACAGAGAAACCGAACGAATCACCACGAAGAGGAACATCAGATCGACCAAAAAGCGAACCATAACCGGAATTAGGCTTTTCAAACGTGGGAATGTCACCCGAGGTAGTCAGTACATTGCTCTGATACCTATGGCATAAAGGAATTCAGGTTAGAACTGCCCCAGGAAACCACTCGAATATGCGTTCAAAGAAACCCGTTTGAAATATTTGGTCATTTACGCGAAGACTTCTAGTATCCTTTCAAACGAAAACTTTTAGTGTGCAAGCAAAGCCAAGTATAATCTAGACACCCATGTTCGTCAAACAACCCTAGCTCCACTGACCGAATCCCCCAACCAAACCAAACCGAAGAGAGCAAACCCACTCGAATGGCTGATGGAATATATGACTCGACCAGCTGGGTCTGTCAGCTAGCTAGCCTGTCAGATTGGCGGCATCATTTTCGTCCAGATGTTTATGATTTACTCGAGGAAAGCGTACTGGGCATTGAAATGTCAGATAAAAATCAAAGGCAGCATCAAAGCAAGAGTCAACAAACACATGAGTCAACAAACAAAGCGCCAAGATTGGCGTGAGCTCAACTTCCATGATATCGGCGAAGACGAGTTTTCGCCCTGGGAATGTTGATGACGGACGCAAGAAGCATTCATCATTCCATTTTCGCATGAGCACATCTGGCTACGGCCAGATCCCACAAAATGAAAATGATGGCTCAATGATGATTAAAAAAAAACCAAATTTACCAAATACGTAGAGCTGTCTGTGATTGATTTCTGCTTTTGAGCCCCTCTCTTTTTCAATTCCCCGCCTTGCAATGTAAAACTATTCACTTTACTTTCATATTTCGTTTTCGGAATGAGCTAGCAGTAAAAACATAATGCTGATCTTAAATACCACTGCAGAAGGTGCTTCGAATAAGTTAAGACAGCCTACTCGCCTGCTAGCATACTAATGTGGCATCAATGTTATTGCACTTGCTATCCTACTTGCGTTCGGTGACATCTGTGTCGTAATGCTGACAGTCCGCGATGTCACTACCCGTCGTTGGTCGAATTGGACCGTCCTCGCTTGACAGCCAAGAGTACAACTGACACGTCTCTAATTCAGTGCTGATGAAGTTGAAACTGCGACACCACATTCTTTTGGAACATTGCTCGGCGCAATCTTTCGCTTCGTTGCCCTTGAATGTTTCGATCGCGATTTCGGTAATGCAAGCGTTCTCGATCGGATTGTATGTTTGCTGGCAATCTAGAATAAACACACTGTTAGGATGTGTTGCTTCCCTTTCAAGACCTCAAGCCACTTACTCGTTATTTGGCACAATGGCAAGATCATGGCGTTCTGCGGGACATCGAAAAAGGTATAGTTATTTTCGACTTTACGTGCGTATTGATTTTCTGGAACCAACTCCATGAATCCCTCGTTGCCATTCTGGATGTCGACGTCCTCGCAATTGTGACCGCGAATCCACGAGGTTGCTGCCGTAAGCCTTTGAGTTTTGTCGGTTGGCGAATCGTACCACGAACTGGTGGTGTTCGGAAATCCGCACGTGTAGCCATCCGCGCCCTGATCGCGTCGCATTGCAAGCCACACTGATAGCATGCCACTATCCTGAAAGTTCTGGCCATTAGGTTAGGCTGGACCGGATTGAACCTCTGGACTCCTCGGGGTTTCAGTTGGCTACATCAGCTTACCTTCAACAAGTTCGTAATCTGGTAGTACTCGGCCGTCGTGTGGATTTGGGCCAAGGTGGCGCCAT
>JAQGCW010000240.1:0-13824 GCA_034700065.1 Mesodorylaimus bastiani | reverse complement strand
TGATCTCAACCGGATCCCACTCCCATTTTCAAAACGCACCAAACCATACTTGGACTCCCGTCTGGAAGATGAGTGATAGGTTCGAAAATCAGCCAGAAATTTCAAAGTGGGTTAAAAGAATACTAGGACTAGGAGATTTTGGAAAATATGACGAAGAAAAACTTATACATTTTCGAAACTATACTTGCCAATATGACAGTTAAAACAGGATACGCAAATCTGGAATGCGGGTTTATGACGAGTCAACAGACAGTGAGAAATGAAAAATCATATTTTCGTAAAGTGGAACGGATGGATGGACGGAAGAGGGCGGAAAGGAATCGAAAAAGTTTTGTTTGGAGAGATTGAGAGTTGGGGACTTGGAAGACTTTCGAAAAAAATTTGAACTTGTAGAAAAGGGGTATAGGTTGTAAGGAAGATCGAGGGTTCAGGCGTGATTAGGGATTAGGGAGCTGAACAGAACCACCTGAACTGATTGATCGTGAGCCATGAGCATGCTAACAACGTAAAACTTCGAAACATAAGCAGAAAATTCAAATAAGGCTTGCTGAAATTGGACTTGAGTCCTTGACCTTCAATTGTTTTAAAATGATTAGTCTCTGCGATAGTGGGACTTCAAGCGGTGCTTTTTCGAGTAGGAAAAGATGATGCTTCATTAACGAAATATCTAACTATGTCATCAGTAAGGTGTTCGTAGACAAGACCATTACAACGTTATAAACTTTTGGAAAGCTATCAGAGTCCTCACCTTCCGAAGCATAAACGCATTAGCAATGCAAGAATGTTCTGTTTGTTCCGACTTATGGGGCCGCACGTGAATCGCAACTTTTCTGACGCAATTTTCTGTTTTGCTTATCCGATTCTCTCCATTCTTCCCCTGTTCCTTCCCTTTTCCACCCGCCCCGCAAAGTCCAACTGAAACTTTTGGGGAACGTTTTGAACGTGACCTTTTATACATAATTTTCCTCCCTCTGAGATTTCCGGACTAATCGAAAACAACCGCTGACTCAAAGCTATGTTCCGCAGAAATCTTTTTATGCTGCAAGAACCTCCTGCTTCACAAAGCAAAGCTTGGCAACAATATCGAAATTCCTAAGTTGAATCTTCCGGAAGTCGAAGCTTTCTAAAAACTCCTCCAAATCCCTTAACAATGATTTACTCGATTGAGCTATCAACATAAATCACTAGGAAAGTTTTTCCCACTTTCTCCCGCTTCTTCCTCGCTGACTCGGGGCCAAATTGGCTGTGGAATTGCCCTCCTAGGCATTTCAACGCGAGATGCACTGAAAGAAATTTCTTCCAGCTGACTCCCGCTCTCTCTTGTTCCTTGGTGCAGAATACCAAAAACAAATCCACAACGGCATTGGCCTGATGAAAATTAACAAACCGATTGCGTCAGAATGTATGTAAGCTAAGGAAGAAGCCTCCTCGAACGCCAGGATGATGCAAGGACTCATTCGGTTTCGAGAGAATCTTCCTACTTCACCTCAGAAATCCCTCACGAATCGGGCGCCACACGTGTCGTCGAGCGTGTTTTCCACATGGTCTTACGAGCCAAACTGGCCTCGAGCCGAGCGTCGAGGAGGGTATAACGTTAGCCGACGAAGCTCTTACATCAGCCAGCCGAGTCTATATAAGCTCCAGGACGACATGGATCCGAGAAGAAAGCTAGAAGCTCTTCTGAATACATACACACCTCAGCTATGGATGCCTTGCCACCGTATTTGGTGCATCAGATCTTGAAACGTACGTCGTTCGAGGATCGCCTGTTGACCATGCAACGGATCAATAGCGATTGGCGACGTTGGACACCGATGGACGATTTGCGCACGTTGAAAGTGTCCCAATTCGAAAAGTTGAGAACCGACTCGTCCACTCGTCGTCGACAATCGCCGTCGGTCGAATACTTCCGAGCCAATCAGGAATGGCTGAAATCGATGCTCGTCGATGTGATCGCGCGTGCGGGCGGCAAATTGGAATCGATCGAATTCGATAGCGTATGGCCGCGTATCAACGATATTCCGCCGCTATTCTGCTCGCCCGACGGATTCAAACGATGGACATTGGATCGACCGTTGCTCGAATTGATCCGATCGAATTGCGGACGACGATTGCAATCGCTCAAGTTGATCGAAGAGAATTTCGTCTACACCGAACTGGCGCCCGAGGCGTACGAGTTGTTGACCGCGGCTCAGTTCCCGCGGCTCCGTCGGTTGGCCGTGGCTCGAGTGGACTCCGCGTTCGGTCCGTATCTTCGTCAATTGACGTTGAACTCTCTTTCGATCAGCGGCGAACAAGCTCCGATGGAGACGGCCGATCCGGACGCGTTGAAATCGTTGCACGTCAGCCATCCGTTTCCCGAACAATACGGCAATCACGCCAACTTCTACTTGTCTCGTCATTTCCCGAATCTGGAGGATCACAGCGAGAAGTTGTTGGTCGAATTCGACCAACTCAACGAGCAAGCTCAACGGAAGCGACTGGCCGATTATCGTCAATTGCCCAATTTCGAACGGTTTCGTATCCAATTGGGAGCCGAGAATGCCGTCCGAACCGAACTGTCCTCGATCGCCGGCTATGGCTTGCCGAAATTACGAGGCTCGGTCAATTTGCGAGTGCAACAATTGGGCGATTTGGCGGCGAACGGACGGTTTTTGGGCGGTTTGCGACACGTCCGCGTGGAAGGAACGCTCGGATTCGAGGACGCCGTGGCATTGTTTACGAACATGCCCGAATTGGAATATTTGACTTTGGCGTGCCATTGGTCGACGGACGAAGAGTACCAACTACAACTGGCGGCGACAGCCACGGGCGACGAAGACGATGGGGAGGAGCCCTCTCGGGAGTCCAAACCGCCGGAGTTCACCGTCAGCTTGTCCCGATTGCGCAATTTCCGATTGACTCTTTGGGAACGCGCGCCTCGATGGCTCCGACCAATGCTCAAATCCGTCTTCGAATCCGCCGGCAAACTACGATCGTTTCGATTGCAAGATTTCAGCGACGAAGAACAATTCGAGAAGTCGCTATTGGAGGAAATCGACTTGAATCGTGTCAGCTCGCATTTGAAACGGTTGAACTGTCGCCTCGGGACAACGCCGGCGACTTCGAGGGAACATTTGGCAGCGGTACTTCGAGTTCGATGGCCACGATTGAGCACGCTGACCTGGCACGCCGCTCGATTTCGATTCGACGATCAACTCGTTGCCGAAATCGCTCGCAACTTCCCGGCGCTCGTACGATTCCATCTGGTCCCGCCCAGCGGTCCCCTACGACCGTTGCTTCCGGGCAATGACGCCGACGACGGCCTGTGCCAATTCGATTCGCCGGCTTTGGCCACGTTCATCCGATCGCTCGATCGATTGGAAGAGATTCGTCTTTATGCAACGTCGAGCCTCGATTCGAATTTGGCTCGAGCGATTTCGACCCATAAGAACTTAAAAACGGTGAAAATCTGGGATAGCGAATTGGTCGATGAGAGATCGTACGAGGCGTTTCTGCACGGATTGGATCGATCGGACGAACGGACGGCGGTCGATGGTCGACGAAAGCGAACGCGGTTCGTCGAAGTATTCACCATGAGGCCGTCCAACAACGAGGCGTCAGTCCGAAGGGAACATCAATTCGATAACGGGAATGGGTACTTTTTGGCAAATGGGCGGTCGAATGCAATCGATGAACAGGTTTTTTATTTCCCTTGAATGCATTTATGACTTGTACAGTTTTATAAATGAACGTTGAGTTTATGAGAGTGTGATTTGGACGCACAAGGCGGCTTGGAAATTTTCACATCCATTGGAGCATCTGAAAGATTTCCAAGTTTTCCAAAGGGAACATACCGGCTGAGAGTTTCAGCGAAAGGAATGAAAGGGTTTCAACGAAATGAGGAATGCGAAATCAAGGGATACTTTTGATGTTGCAGCGTTGATGTCATGATTCAAGAAAGCGAGAGTATCTCCGTGTGGACTGACAGTGAACGAGAGTGAGAACAACCCTGATTTGTGTCTGTCCAATTGACAGAAACCGTTTGTCACACGGACCTCTTCCTTGTGTCTGCCTCAGTGACACAGAACATGTGAACGAAACTCTGTCTGCAGAAATGCTCTGGATGGAATGCTCAAATTGATTCCCATTGAGACTACCTCGGGACAAAAGGTCATCAGGAATTCTTCCAAGAACCAACGGCAACAGTCTATTGTATGCGATCCATGGCGACAAAGCTTTCCTTTCCGACTACGATCGATAGTATTTGACCCTTCACCAGGCGCCTACCATTCCGTCGCCATTCTCTAGCATCCACTGGGAAAATGCCCTCGTACGGATGCGAAGGGATCGGACGAAATTGTCTTCGCCATGATGAAGGCGATATTCGAGTCGAGAACGGTGTACGTATCGAGAACTCGAACACGATCGTACTGGCCGTCGGTGGAATGTTGATTTGCATATTGGTGGTCGGATTGGTCATTTGTTGTATGATTTATAAATGTTATCGATTATGCTGTTGCTTTCGACCCAAATTCGTAGAGGACCCTGGGCATTATGCGGTTGGAGGAGAAACCGGAGGTAAGGATGGACTTTTGATCAACTTCTGCTGATGATCATTTGATATTTGAGATATTCCAAGGATCATCAGGAGATCATATTTGACTCTGATCAAAGTCAAAAAGTGATCTCCGAGGTCGAAGGATACCGGACGGACCGCCAAGCCAAATCAAAGCGAAATCGGTTGCGTACCTAACCAGATCTCGATCTCCCTTCCCTCAGGCCAACGATTCGATCATATCACAACGTTGACGCCCATGGTCGATCGGGCGAGCCAGAAGGCGGAATTGGGTGTTCCATACCCGCCATGCCCCTGGTCGTTATCATCGTTGGAGGCCCGAAGGATTGATCCCAGCTTGAACTTGACGCCGTCTTCTGATTTCAAAAGTATGATACTAATCTTTTTTGGAAGAGCTTGGAGCATCTGTAGTGCTTACGAGAACTGATCACTGCTTTCAGACACCACGAATCCCCTATTCCTATCGCCTAACCACAATAAGATTGCGGCTGATATCGCAGCAATCAAGGCCGGGAATGCATCCGCCGATAATTTGCAATCAGTGATCTCTCATATTCAAATTTATCAACTGGGCGTTTTGAACACGACGAAAGAAGAAGTACAATCGAATCGATCGAATCAGGCGGTCCTGATCGATAGTGATAAGAAAGCTGATCAAGGCTGCCGTGTGTGAAAATGTGCTTATGTGTGAATCCAGCCTGGATGCAAGTGTGGCTCTATTTACTGCATGGATCCACCCGGGATCCAAGATAGATCTGGATTACTGTAATCGCTATTCCTTGCTGGAAGGCGATGAGGTCTGATGTCGACAAAGTAACAAACTGTACCCACTTGGAAAAGCGGTTACAGTAACCCAAACCCCCCAACCCTGGATCCACGGTGGCTCCTCCTACTGAGTGTTTGGCCCTCAGATCCGACTTCAGATCTCATTGCCTCGGAAATAAATCGAAAACGCCTCCGCCTTTAAAATAGAAAAAAGTCTACTCCGAGTTTCAAATTACGAGCAATTTATCACCGCAGAACTTTCTCGAGATTTTTCTTTATCGTTTTATTTCGTTTTATTTCGTTTTATTTTCGATTCGCGATTCGCTTTTTTCCTCTTCGGCAGATGTCGTTGGGAAATTCATTACTCTACTGACTCTCTCTGTAGAGGGAAGAAGCTAGTTAGATCGAAAAGACTCACCTCGCCTCGCAAAATCGTGAGCTGCCAGTTCGTCGAAATTTCGACTTCTAAACTCGAAAAGACTCATCAAACGGCGAACGAACCTTTAGAAATTTTCTTCGAGTGGTTTTCTCTTCGACGCCGAAGATTCCTCGAAAACGTGGCGGCGGTCTCCGAAAATTCTGGTCTGGTGGTTTTGAACCTTATTGTAAATCTGCACGGGTTTACGGTTGAGGTGTGCGTAACTCGGAGGTCTCGAAGCGAAAAGGACAGAGCAAAAAAAAAAGGATGGATCCATTTTTAAAAAAGAAATGGGAACGCGTATTCAATACCTTTTTCGGTAAAACTGATTAACTTTTGAGAGATCTTGTGTGAATTTACTTCCGTTAATTAAACTTTGCGCAATGTATATACGATTCCAGATGTGAACAGGAATAAAGTCATCGACTGGAACGATTTCGAGATGCTTTTCGAGGTATGTACAGAAAGACTGGAAGATTTTCCCGCGCATTCTAGAATTCAAATTCTAATGGGATCAATTGGTGGTGACGTTTCTTTCCAGAAAATCAAGGAACTCCGAGGCGAGGATAGTACGGAATACAAGATGCCATGAGGACAGTTTGGCGCGGATTGATGTACGAGATCAAAGGGATCGATATGTACTCGGTGAGTGCCATTGGCAGCCAGCGGGCGGCGCAGGGCGGCGCCAGGAATGTGGGAGTGTAAAGTAGCTGGTGCATGGAGCTGCGAGGTACTAGGTCATTGATGGTTCGGGCGGTGGTGGTGAGCAGTCGGGTGGTCAGCAGAGCTTGACTATTGCTTTATGGCTCCTGCTGATCTGCAAGGAAAGATGATCGGTCTCTCTCGTAATTTCAGAGCTCCAGCGAAGATCTAGAACAACAAATCACATTAACCGAATGGGACAAAATGTGGGAGAAATACGATCCCAAGCATATGCACATTTGGCAATGGGAATATTTGAAATATATGTTCTTCTTGATCGATACTTCAGGTGAGAATGATCACCCTCGAACGATCGATCGATCGTCCAATTTGATCACCCTGCAGGTGACAAACTGATCGACAAAGAAGAATACTCCACCGTGCTCCAACTTTACGGTGTCTCCAAATCGGACTCCGAGAAAGCTTTCGACAAATTCGCAGTGGTAAAAGCACATTTTACCGCCAAAACAGTTTTTCAAAAATGCAAAGGAATTTTTCTCTCCATTTGAAGGACGAAAAAGGAAAACGTGTCGAAAAGGTCAATTACGGACAATTCGTGAAATTATGGAACGACTTTTTCACTTCGAAAGATCGAAATGCTCCCGGAAGTTACCTCTTCGGTTTGGTATAAGAGAAGTTCGAAAAAATACCGCGAAATTCAAAATTTGGACAAACCCGACTATACTGCCTTGAAACATCGCCTTATTTTTTTTTGCACCATACCTTTTTTGCTTCTTGCAAAAAGTTTGCAGTTGCAATAATTTTTATTTTCACCTTTTTTAAAAAACTTCCCAACTTTCTGTAGGCGTTCTTAGGGATAGAGAACATAGGAGATTTTTAACGTACCGAGACTCTATTTGTCGTCTGGTTAAAAGTTTTGTGTATTCTAGAAAGAAGATGAAGATTGAAAAGAAATTTTTCAAGGCCCAGATGGTCCTCGGAGCTGCCAAAGGCCGGTTCCTCGAGGGGCTGCTGCAGGCTTAAAACTTTCTCGAGAGGCTATTGGTTTTTGCTTCTCCCCCCCTCCCTCCGAATGAGTAAATATTTATCAGCACGATGATTTTGCTAAGTTGGAAAAATATTCACAGAGAGCAAAAGGAAGAGGTTAGAGCAAATGAAAGAAAGAATTTTGCAGGACGTGAAGAAACTAGTTCTCGGGGTTTGGGCGGAGTTGGAGTAGGAATAAGCTTTAAGGATTACTCCTAGGAAGCTTTCACTTTTGTGTCTTTTGCAAGTTGTTAGCATCATCAAGAATCTGATCGATTTGCAAAATCAGAGGGGAGTGATCAGTGGGTTGGAGTCCGCATTTGTCTCCTTGTGAAAAATCGCTTGACAAAATTCTAAGGGCCATGACATCCCCGTGGCCCTTTGAATCAATCCTGTATCTACGAAGATACTAGCGACATTCGAATGCGACGAGAGTACAGGTGAAGCGCCTTTTTTCGCGTCTGGCCGCGGTCTCCGCCAGAATTCGATATCTTATCAAGTGATAAATGGCTCTTCTTCGCCTCGCGGCTCACTGGTGATTGACAATTTCTTCCCATAAAAGCTTTCTCCAGCTTCCACAATTCGCTCTTATATTCTAGTCTGTGACCGTGATCACAATCGGTAGGTGGTTTAAAGGCTGAGTTGAGATCCCGACGTGAGATACCGTCCTACTCGTTTATGTTCCCGGGATCAAAATTTCGATCGCATTCGAGGGCTCTTCGAGCGGTGGACACAAAATTTCTGTGCGCCATCGAGAAAAAAATTGAAAAATTGAGAAGTGCCCCATCCAAGTCAGAAGTTTACCATGATTTTGATCAAATCATTGATCATCATCGGTTGATCATTGATAGTCATGGATCTGATAGTCATGGATCTGATAGTCATGGATCTGATAGTCATGGATCTGATAGTCATGGATCTGATAGTCATGGATCTGATAGTCACAGTCATGGATAGTCATGGATCTGAAATGGAGCGAAAACGCCGTTCGAACGCGACCGGTACCATGAAATTACTGAGTGGACGATTGTTAGCGCTGAAAATGACTGACGAGCTCGTCATAAGATTATCCATGATCATTCAAGGATAATTTGAACACACTGAACGAAACCATGTACAACGCAACCGCGGCCTTCGAATCTGATTTGATGGCCGCGGAATGCGTTGTGTAAAGACCGCGAAGGCATTCCGTACAGTAGAGACCTGGCGATTAGTCATTGATTCATGCTCGATTCTTGCTATTGACTATTCTATCTTGTAAGGTGAAGCAGAGTCCCTGGTTTACTCTTTAGATTCATGACTAAGTGACATTGCAAATATATATATATCGAATAAAAGGAGAATATGAAGTGAACATGATTGTCGGTAATTGAAACATGAAAACGTTTGCACACCTCGTTCCACAAAATGGAATCGAAGAGATGGCAGCGAAATAAAATGGAAATATTTCTGTCTGGACCCAGACCCTGTCATAGGGTTCCTTTTTCGAACCTAAAACAACTCCAGTTAACTTCGACCCAAACCCAGCCCAACCCAACCTCCTAGTAAATAGACCGAGCACGTTTTTAAAAATGCAGCTCGACGAAGAGTGCAAATTGTTCTGCGTAAGCCACAAACTCGTCTCGTTCCCACGTAGAATCCGGCGTCAATCGGATCACGGCCTCGTCATGCGACTGAAAAGCAGAAAGCGGCCATAAATTTCACCCAAACAAAGCATATTCTAAAATTAAAACTTCTGCATTCGCAGAAATGTTTGCTTACTACGTCCGCAGCATTTCGTCAATGGTCCCGTTTAGTGAATCCAGCAAGGTCAGAGCGAGTCGATCGATCTCCTTCGATTCCTTATTGCACATATTCGTATCGCAGGCGCACGTGATCGTGAGCGACGGTCGATACGGGCGGGCGGGATCCGTCAGGTGATAACCGCAACTATTGTTCAAATGGGTCTGACCGAAAGGGTCCGGATAATCGCAGCGCGACTGAACGTGCAACGGTGGTTCTTCGCCTGTAATGTAATAAGATAAGAAGGAGATAGTTTTCCAGTTCGTTATTCGATAGGTTCGGGAATGTTCGAGCCTCTCACCGGCACGACTAGCTGTGAGAGTAAATCGTTTCACGCATCCGATAACGTAACGATAACAATGCTGGATTCGACCTTCCACACGTCCGATCGATTCTAAGTCGGCTCTAATCCGCGTGTCCATCGTAAAATGACACGTTAATGTATTATTGCCTCGGAGAAATAGCTCAATGGAATCGTCGTCGTACTCCAAATGATGCCACTTCACGGCTCCGGTACAAAAAATGCAAAGGAAGAGAACAAGGGATAAACGCGGAACAATCATGACGAATGGCGTACAGCGGCAGATGCTGCGTGAATATGAGCAAGCAACCTCGACGACGACTGATTCAAGAAAGTACGATGAGGCTTCATTGGGCTCCTCGACTGGACATACATGCACTCTCACGAGCACACACAAACTGGACAACAGTACGAACGTCTCACCAAATGGGAAACCATGGTCCGAAAATGGATGAGAAAGCCGGAGAAAGTTCTTTACTTGTTGACAGATCCGCCCGGGTCAACTTTCGCTGATCACACTGGCGTGTGGGAAAGAAGAACAACAACTCGAGTTGACAACAACGAGTAACAACAATATTTCAACTTGTGCGCTTCATTGGCTGTTTTAAAGGGCCGCTGCACACAAAAATTTAAATCTCAGAATTTGAAGATGACCTTTAGACAAGACTCCCACTTGGCGATATCCATGCTCAAACCTCACGGGCTAGCTTGCTAGCTAACATTTGCCAAATTTCGCGCTCCCATGTGCGGGCTGTAGGTTAGTTATCTGCTTATATCAAGGCGGACTCGATATCCGTACTAGAAATCGCCTCTTTTTGGTATTTATCACCTACTGGGTGATAAGATGTCTGATACTGATACTGATACTTTATCTCATACCAAGCGCTTATCAGTATAAAGGCAGAGGCATACACAAAAAAGTAAAAAGAAGAAACGTCAAAGGGAAAATGTTAGCTAGCAAGCTAACCGTGAGGTTTGAGCATGGATATCGCCAAGTGGGAGTCTTGTCTAAAGGTCATCTTCAAATTCTGAGATTTAAATTTTTGTGTGCAGTGGCCCATTAAAAAAAACGAAGCGGCTATTTGGCGCCATTAACAGGCTCGAGTCCTTAAGGGTCCTCGGGTCCTCGGCGCCATTAACATTCTGTAACGACGATGTGATACCCTCGCCTTAGCCTGGAAAAGACCCAACCTAGTTAGTATATATCCGTGGACCCAACCATCAAGTTGAGAACATCGCGCAAAACAAAAAAACTTCAACCAAATATATCCTTGTAGGATCACGGGGTTATGATTCAGCTAGCTGGCCAGGAAAGGAATGCAGATGTCATCAGAATGACAGCTGCTTGTTTAGTCTCGATGCATATGAATAGGCCACCATGGTAGAGCGCGGGCGTGCTTCGATGCTTTTTATGTACTGTATGACTCTTTATGTGTAGGCATTCCACGTACAAGCTTGACTGACTGAGTAGTCGAGTCCAGGAGTGAGAAGTCCAAGCCTTTGGTTAGCCAATCCAATAACGAGTACTCTCGCGGAGGCAATAACGCAACAATCCTCATCATAAAAAATGCTCAAAGACGTTTATAACAATCCAAAAACAATGCCAGAGTCTTCTCACAGCAACGTTGCGCTGAATCCTCAAAAACGCGTAATCCAAAATCCTCAACAACAAACGATCCAAAAACTTCTCAACAAAACCAATTTTGTATAAACCTACTTACCAACCAGAAAATTCGCCCGTCTGAATTTCAATCGATGCAAACAACTTCTTCGTCCTTGATCTTTTTCTTCTTTTTCTTACTCTTTTTGATATCGGTCGACTCGGCCTTGACTCGTTTACTTTTGGTCGCCGAAGATGTCGAAGCCGGTTCAATGGGAACTTCTTTCACATCGTCCGCATCGTCTTCCTTTTCTTTTTCGTCGTCCGAATTCGTGAATCGTTTATGAACGGCAGCCGCTTTGCACCGTTGCAGTACCTCGTCCAATTGTTGCTCGATCGGATCCGCTGTCGATTTGGATCCGTTGGCGAGCGCGGAATCCTGAAAATTCAAAGTTTGTCTATGAGAAAGTAAGCAGCTAAGCGACGAAAAAATTATTAGGTATAAAGCTTACCTCTTTCTCAACTTCTCCATCGTCGTTGTTGTTCCTCGGTTCCCACAATGCATTTCGAACGAAACTTTTGGCCGCACGTTTGTCCAATTTCGGAGCCTTAACACGTTCCTCGAGTTGCTTCAATCGATCCATATGACTTTTGATTCGAGACTGAAAAAAAAAGTGTTTGCCATGATTACTAGGACTAACAACAGGAAACAAACCAAAATCATTTTTCAACCAAAGAAAACAAGAAGAAAGAAAACAGGCTTACCAATTCGTCCAATATCGGATGATTCAGAGGATTCTCGCCTTTCGTGCAAAGATACACTGAAAATTTTAAGAGAATTGGTCTTTTCCGAAATTGTAGTGTGCGCAAAACTTTAAAAAAAACTTACTCCAGTGCAAAGAATTCGCCGCGAAGATCGCCATCAGTTCCAATTTTGCTTTCTGTAGCGGTTCCATCTGAAACGAACAATAAAAACTTATTATAATTACATAGTTTCATTTCTCAGTGAATGAAACAGAATTCATGGAACAGAACAGAACGCAGAAAACAGAAAAGAACAGAATACGAACTACTGTAACATAATAAAACGCAAAAAGATTTCAAACCAACAAAACATAATAAAAACCAACTTACATCAGTCTCGATTTCGTCCAATGACTTCGAGAAATACGGCGATAATTCATCTTCGACTCGTGTAATTGTATCGTGGAAATGGAAGAGACTCGTTTGGACGCTTTCCGGAATTCCTTCGTCTTGTTCGTCGGCCATATTTTCCGATTATCGATCTCGATTTTGATCGATCAACGGCGATCTTTGATCGAGAAATTCAAATTATGGTCGGCGATTTCGGACGTACAGTACAAGAATCGATAATTGGAGACGGTTGAACTGAATTTGATATTGGTCAGTAATATGATTAGAAAATAATCCGACGAAGAAAGTCATCCAAGAAATTGATTTGGAGTCGAATTCATGATTGGAAGGAGGAATATCGATTTCCTCGAAATTGCGGGAAATTCAAAATTTCAATGGTACGACGGGCATCGTATAAAAACTCATTTCATATTTTCTCATTCCGTGTTTTTTAAAACTGTATCAATCAAATCAAAATTTAATTTTTAAATTAATCAAAGCTTTAAAATATTCGATAAGAAAACAAAAAACAATAAAGGGAAAAATGACAAAATGTTGTGACACCGGTGGGATTTGAACCCACGCCTGTATACACAGACCAGAACACTCAATGCTCGGTGAGCACAAGCTGTACGCTTGAGTCTGGCGCCTTGGACCGCTCGGCCACGGTGTCGAGTACTCCTGACCTCCGTCTTGCTTGTGTCTCGTCAACTAATTAGTATTTGTATCAAGAAATCTAAAATCTTTGTCTAAATCGAGCGCGAAGCAGTTTCCAATCTTCTCGCTTCGATCTGTTTCTTCGAATCGATTGATCAATCAAAGTAATCTCATTTCCATCGCCCAAAAATGTTCTACCACCAACCACCGCAACCTCCGCAGCCGCCTCCGTCCTATTTCTGCGATTATCCACCGCCGACGAGATCGATCGTCGATCGAATCGGACAACAAATGCTTCGAATCCCGCCCTTCTATTTCCGCGTATTGGACGTGATGCGTGGAATGAATTTACCGGCTCCTTTCGGACAAGTAGAAGATAATTTCTTTCGAATGACTCGCGAGAAATCGACCATGACCGAAGAATTATTATTGGAAATCGATCGAAGGAATGGAAACAATGTCGTTGGAAGGAGCGATGAATCGAAGACGAATCGATTGATCCATCGTATCGCTGGAATCAATGGTCGAATTAATGTTGGCGATGTGTCGGAACATGATTCGGACGATGAGGATGCGGACGATTCGATCGGAAACGAAGGGACGAGCGGAGAAATCGGAACCAAGATCGATAGGAATCGATTGAAGTAAGTGTTTTGGTCGGTTTAATGTTGATTTGTTTGGGGACTTTTACGATTAGTAGCTGGATAGATGGAGCTTTAGTTTCTCAAATTATATCATCTACATACACTATGTATTATGCGTGGCCCAAACGTATGGCATCATTTTGTCTAGTATATGAATGGTAGGTTAGGGAATAACAATAAGTTAGGTCATAATTAGAGGTACAGTCGACATCGGTTATAAGAAACCCGGTTATAAGAAACTTCGCTTATAAGAAACCATGTTCCATGTCCCAGTTT
>JAQGCW010000239.1:0-13847 GCA_034700065.1 Mesodorylaimus bastiani | reverse complement strand
CACGCAAATCGAATACAGAATCGCCTTAACTCGAAAAAAAGAAGAATTTCATAAAACATACCGCTTTCGAAAAAAGAAAAAGTAGAACAATCGCGCAAGGCGAAATAAGAAAGATGAAGAAAACTGAAACTCGTGCGCAAAAAGAAAGAAAACTTGCAAGAATACAGAATTGAAAAAATTAAAAAGAAAAACCGAACGCTATCTTCGCGCAACAAAAAGGAAACCAATACACATCCGACCAGAAAGAAAAAGAAAAAGAAAACCAAAAACCTCGAACGCGTACAGCAAAGCTAAAACGAAAAAGGAAACCTGAAAACGTGCTTTAGTTTCTCAAAAACTAAATCGGATCCAATTAACACGAAAAAATTGTGAAAAACGCAAAAGAAAAGAACCAATTTCAAAAAAGAGATTCGTTCGTGACTTAAAATAATACCTGATTCTCACCTTCTTCTCCTTGCCATAATACAGCATCATCGACTAAATTTCCGGATACATTCCAATCGGCCATAAACGGATCGGACACCGAGAAATAATCCTTCTCCAACGAGCTACGGCCATTGACGTCGCTCGAATTCAACCCGTTTCCATTTTGACGGCTGCTTTCACCAGGAAATCCATCACCCATCGTATTGTGCACCGACGACTGGCCGAAACCCGCGGCCATCTCGTCCAAGTCCTCCAAATCCTCCACGGTCAACGTACTTTCGGGCACCAACGATGTCGATGGCGCTTGGATGGTTTGTTGGACGAATTCGCGCGTAAACATCGATTCCATATCCGACATCGTCGTCGACGAATCATTACTCGCCATATTCCATTCGTCGTCGAATTCGTTGCCGAAAGCATCGGTCGACGGCATAATATCCAACAAATCGAGCAAATCCAACATCGATCGAACGCATTCGTTGACGTCTTTCATGCGATCGGCCGACGAATCCACCATGGCCACCATCGGATGTTGGTACTGTTGTTGCTGCGGTACTTGAAACAAATCCATCAAATCCATATCGTAAGCGTGTTGACGAACTTCGTCGGAAGCTTCGAATAGCGCCTAAAAAACCCCAAAAGAAAAGTTGTTAGCACTCTCAAACAGAAAGCAACAAAAAATGGAACAAGCAACAACATACAACACGTGGAAAACAAAAACAAGAAATCCACCTCACCTGACTCAAAGTTTGCACCGTGTAATCACGGCTCGTCTTCATCGCTTCCAACTCGCTCATTGGCGGCGGCGCATTGCCGCCAAGCGCTTGTTGTTCCATCGCCGACGTTTCCAATCCACCATCGATCAACCGCATCGCCATTTCCTCCATATCGTATCCGTCGGCCAAATCGGATTGGTACGGGATCTCGGCCGCCACACCCGAGTCTAGTTGCTGAACGATCGATTCCGATTCGTCGTGTTCTTGATCCATCGAGATGAATCGTGGCTGTTGTTGTTGTTGTTCCACGATCGGCACGAAATGATAATTATTACGATCGTCGCATTGATACTCCGCCGTCGTCCACTCCATCATCGAGGCGGCTTGAGGCTGATATCCATCCTCGCCGCCGCCCATCGACATCATCGATGGTGCGTAGACACCGAAATTCGAATCGCCCGTTTGATGATGCGGCCGTTGAACGATCGCCATCTGTTCTTGCTCTTGCTGCTGGACGAACCAATGCTCCACGAAATCGCCTCGCCGATCGGACGCAACTACGCCGCCACTTCCGATACCCGATGTGGACGGACGGCTGGCAGACGTTCGGGTTTGACTTTGTCGTTGTTCGTTCTTCGGATTCAGTATGAAATCGCCGCCGTGCGCTTCGACTTGATCGTGTATAAATTCGACGATGCTTCCCTTGTGCAACTGAAAAAAAGAAGAAGAGAAGAGTTTAGGTACATTAATTTAACATTCCATCATTCACGCACGTCTTTCTTCCCCAAGCGATATGTTACAGGCAATACGCGAAATCAGGCATGATGCATAGTGACATTATGGGTGCATAATTATGCATTTTATGCAAAAATGCATATATGGACATTTTATGTATAAATGTTTATAATGCCAATTTTATGCATAAATGCACAGTATACTCTTTTTGCATATCCACAAGGCATAAAGCCTGAGTAATATGCAAATTAATGTAATTCTGCTACGCATAATGTATTGCAGAAGGCACAGGCAATTTGCATATTATGAAAAATGTCTCACTAATTTGACATGTTCCCCAGGCGTCAGGCATAATATGCATGTTCTGATGCATACTGCAGGATGCTTGCATCCTGCATGCACCGATTGCATTCTGTTATGCAACCATTATATATATTACGCATGCTGCACAATGCATATGAGCAACGTTATTCTGATTAACTGTGCACAACAGCCATAATGCAGTTCAAAGAATCAAACACAATTATGCACATTATGCATAAAGGCATGTCCTGGCATTATGCAAATCAATCAACTGTCAAGTTAACTTTGCAATGATAACAAATTAAACATATTATGCAATAATGCAAAATCACTGAGCTGCCTGAGGCTATATGCATGATGTTTGTACATTTTGAAAGATTGCTGCATATTCGTGATTATGCATAAATTTGCTGCATGTCCTCCCCGATATGCATACTGTCCGACAGCGTTTTGATTTTGCTTTAAGCATGACTTGTTTCGCATATCGCTCATAATACAGTACACCACTCACCTGAATGTTTCCACCGGGATCCGTCGGTCGGACGATTTCATTCTTGATCGCGCGTCCGCAAATAATCTCGTCCAAACCTTGCCCGTCTTCCAATAATCGAAAGCTATGCGTCGTATTCAAGCCCAAACGCTTGGTCATTTCGTTGTAGGCTTTCGCTTGAACTCGAGCATACTTTCGATGACCGATCGTCTAAAAAATAAGATCAACTTTACCAATCGATAAAATAATTCAATCGATGAATCAAAAAAATACCCACTCACCTTCAAATGCGACTTATATCGTCCCATCGACGGATAATCCTTTTCGCATAAATCGCATCGTTGTATCACGTTATGGTGTTTCCGATGTGTATTCAATTCGGCCGTCGTCGAGAATTGTAGCACGCACGTGTCGCATCGATTCGGATGATGACGAGCCAAATGGGTTGGCATTGGTGTCGACCGGCCGCACACGTGCGAGCAAAATTTGCACGGCACATCGGGGTCGGTGATCACGCGGAACAGCGGTACCGCCTTCGATGGCGGTTTGAACGTCGCAAGTTTGCTGCTCGTAGTTCCAGCAGCCGACGAGGCACCGATTTGCCCTTGTTGTTTCTCGTTCGATCGGGTCACGCGACGAAGCAACTCTTCGGATTTGATCGTATTCGGTGTGACCAGTATCTTCGACGTCGACAAACTTGCGATCGAACGATCGACGCTCGATTTTTTCGGTGCCATCACTTCGGTCTTGGCCCCGCGATTGATCGTCGATGGAGTCGCGATAACTTCGGCGGCCGCGTGCTCCTCTTTCGTCGTCGAACCACCGTTTCCAATCATAGATCCATTGCCGGAATCGCGCGAATCGATGGCGGTCGGTGGATCGATTTCGGGATGATCGACGATCGTATTCGAATTCTTCGACGACCTCGGTGGTTTGGCGGTCTTGGCGAACAAATGGGCGAACGCTCCGCCCTTCGTGGCCGCCCATAACTTAGCTGCATCGACCGGATCACGCTCGTCGTCATCATCGTTCCGCGCTTCGCCGTCGATATCGTCGCCATCCTCCTCGAATAAGGCTGCTTCCACCGCGTTGGCGATCTCTCGATCAACGCGCGTGCTCTTGATATTCGATTTCGCTTGTTTCTTCATCGGTTTCTTGACGATCCTGTTGACCGAGGACGATTTCGGTTTCGGTTTCGTCTCCTTCTTCTTTTGCACTTGCTTCGGTCGACGCAAGTTCCATATCTTGATCCATTCGTGCAATTGACTTGATCGATACAACGGAATTGTCGCTCGTTTGTGCCCGCCTTCGATCGGAATACTCGTCGCTAGAACTTCCACGTCGGAATCTTCACCGTCGCTTTCAAAGGTAAGACGACGTTTCGCACCGGAACGAGAAGCCGCAGGGCCACGACGAGTCGTCGTCGGCTTCTTCTTCGTGTTACTGCCTTCACGATTCCGTTTACTTTTAGGCCCGGATATCGGCGGCGAGAAGTAATCGGGAGGCTTGGTTTGACGACGAGCGCGTTGAACGGCGATACAATTCGGTGTCGTATTCGCCGACGATGGGACGAGAGAGGATAAAGGTTGATCCTCGTCGCTGATCTTGGGCGATGGAAGAATCGGAATCTTCTTTTCGCTCGGTCCAGGCGGCGTCGATTTCGTCGTTCCATCTTGAGTCGACGAGCGCAATCGTCTCGATATTGGAGGAGAATACGGATATCTGAAGAAAAAACGAAAGAAAAGGAATTGTTAGTGATAGGGAATAAGACTGAGTGAAGAAGCAAGCAGGATTTGAAAACTATCAAGTTCAAAAACTGATAAAAAGGAAAGGTAACGAGCGGTTTAGCAAAATCAATCAGGGAATGCAAAATGGCAAGAGGTGAATTAATAAGAAAAAAAGGTGTGAAACAAGTAAGTGTGAGAAAAGCAGGCACCAGAATTATGGAAAGACATGCGATGCGAAATGCTAATGCAAACTAACAACTGGAGGTCTACGACTCTTACAACTCACTACTCACTGTCAGCACAACAGATATCTTACTTGACCAATTTCGGTCTTCCTCTTCCTCTTCGTCTTTATCCGCTTCTCGGCGAATGATTGGCTTCGATTTGTGGGCTTGGTGGAACGCATCATTATCATAACAATAAGGACACCTGAGAGGAGGGACTTCAGGCTGTCAGGTGGCTTCTCAATCCACATACTGTAAGTAAAACCTGCACTTTTCGGCCAATCAGAATCGGTCAAGAACCAAGCGCTGAGAGCCCCTGTTTTAGGTATATATATTTACAACCAAGGAAGGTTCAGCTCCAGAAAACTCTTTCCATTACATATCAGGACACCCTAAACCTAGAGAACTCTGCTAAACTTTTTGAATGGAACTCCCAAAAGGACGCGATCAGGGCCTTGTTTCACCACGACCACGACTTGTTGTGTATCTACAAGGGCACTTGTAGTAAAAATTACCTGCACAAGTCTAGTAAGAATTTTTGCTACAAGTGCACGTAATTGTAGGTAAACAACAAGTCGTGGTGAAACTGGGCCCAGGAGGAGGCTCCTATTTTATAGACGGACAGATCCTGATCTGGCTGCTAGGCCAGCAGAGCGAGAAAAGGGCGGCGCCATCTGTTCTTGACGCAACATCAAACCCATAAAAATCTAGCTTGCCAGCTTATATACAAAATACAATCGGCAAGTCCCCTGTCTCCATGTGGGCCCTTTTTTCGGACGTCTCCCCAAGCAGATTACCCCTTTGACATCTGTCCTGTTCTCGACTAAAAATGTTCAACAGGGGTGTCCGAATCTCGAATTAGTTTGAAAAAGGAAACTTGGATTGGATGTTTTTTAACAAAAAAAGTACGCATTTATGCACATTTCATCATAAAATGTGCGTTTTGTTTGCAAATTTCTTTCAAACTGGCATAAATTAGCATAACCGTGCACTTTTTTGTGGGAAACATCCATTCTAAATTAATATTTGAAAATAATTCGAGATTTGGCCATCCCTTACAGTCACGACCCACACATCTAGCCTATTCACTGTTTATGAACATTCCCTTTCTCAACGACATCCTCAACTTTTCATGGCCACACAAAATAAAAATTCGAAAACTAAAAAAACCACACTATGTACTTACATCGGCTTCTTCTTCACGTTCTCCGCGCCCAGTTTCTTCAATCCTTCCATGGCGGTGATTGACACAACAGATTCGAATTCGTGGCTGGACTCGATGGTGTCCATGGACGACGCCAAATCGACCAATTCCGGCGACGGAGTTCGGGAACTTTGAGCCGGGGACGCTGACGATTCCAAAATGATCGTCCCGGGATCGTCGTCGTCGTCGGCTTCCGATTCCAACATTTTGCAAATTTTCGGGGAATTGATTGGGAAATAATATTTCGATTTTTGATCAAAAAAGTAGCGTATCTGAAAGGAAGAAAATGAAATGATTAGATCGCAAATTATGATTTTGCAAATTTGCATACATAATCGAAAATTTCCAAAACTTTTCAAAATTCCGATTTTTTAAAAAGAATGATTATGCAAGTTATAACTAATTTTTTAAATGTGTCCTCCGAGTCTTTTATTAAAACTTTGAAGAAAAAATTAAAAAACTTGACATAAAAATCATTTGGAACACATTTGTTTGCAAAACACCGCTTTTTCGCGCCAAAATTTTGCAAAATAAAAAATCGAGAAAAAACTTTTTACAACTTACCTTTCGTGAAGATTTTCGTTCGGGAAACGATAAATTTAAATATTTGAGACCATAAAATTGATAAAAAAATTCTTGATTGACCGATATCGGAGAAGATGAAAGGGAGAGAGAATAAAGAAATGAAATAAATTGTAGACAAAGAAAATTTTCTTTGCCACATGAAGCAAGGGAAGAAGTAGTCGGAGGTAAAATCGAGTTTCAGGTTGCGCACATTCATAATCTAAATATCGAGTAAGTGCAAGTGAGTGAAAAGGCGTTTGCTAACATGCATTTTTTGATTCTTGACTTCGCTCATTCTTCGATATGGTTGCATGATAAGATTTGACTACAATACAATATACCTGAAACCTAAGATTCCCACATTCGTCCCTAGCGACTGTGCCCTTTTCCACGCCAACCAATCGGAAACCACGAAATAAAATCACTGGTGCATGTCCTTTGATCCCCAAAACCGGTCCTTCGTTTCGAGGCACCAATATTCATGATGAGACAACACTTCTTGCACTTCCTTGTATCCAAACTTCTCTACACTCGATCTTATTATCTCTCTGGCCCAGAAACCACGTCGCAATCCTTCGACTCTTTCTACTCGCTGATTCTGACCGGTTCTCGCCTCCAGCTCCTTGTCATTTTCTTTCTCTTTCAACCCCAGATCTTCTACTTCTCCTTTCGACCCCAAAATCCGCCAACTCATCTCTTCATTCTCATTCTTACACGTCTTCAACTTCGATCGAATTTCTCCCTAGCTCTCAACAAATCTTCATTCGATCGATTTTTCAAAATTTCTACTTTCAATTCTTCAAAATGGCAACTTTTCTACTTTTTGGCGATTTCTGGCGATTTTTCTACTTTCAATTCTTCAAAATGGCAACGACGCGATCGATATTTATTATTTGGGCTCTCTTATTCGTATGGAATGTTTGGACGATCGGTGGTGGAGGTCGTTCGATTGATCAAGGATCGGAAGACGCGGCGATACAATCCAGTTCGACGATAACTCCCACGACGAAGACAACGAGGAGTCAGAAGAAAGGTAAGGGATTTTTGTTTTCTTTTGGTTTTTTCATTGATCAAAGGTGTTGATCAGATTATCGATCGGTCCGATCAGATTATCGATCGGATCGATCGATCGGTCCGGTTGATCACTCAGTTTTTGATCAGTCGACGATATATGATGCACCGTGTGATCAATCGGACCAATCTATCGAGTGATCAATCGGACCAATCTATCGACAATCTGATCAAAGCCTTTGATAAATCGATGGTGTTCCAGTGCTGTATCTGATCGATCGGACATGCAGGACACCGTGTGATAATTCGGATTGATCGATCGGCCGATCGATCAGAACCAATATCTAAATCCAACCTGCTTGGACTACGCCCGCTTCATCCGCACTTTCCACCGCCTGACCTCTCATCGATCCCGATCAGGTCACCCAATTGGTCTCGACGTTGACCCGCGACTCCCCACAGTTCACCATCGACCAAATCGACAATATGGCCAACGATCCATTGGCGATTTCAGCGATGGCTGCCTTGTCCGATCGATTATGGCGTTCGACGCCCTCGGCGATACACTCCATGGGATTCCGGTCGATAAGATCCGAGTGCTCAAGGAGATTTTCTTACGGATACTGTTCAACGGACAAGTGCCATCGGCCTCGACAATGGGATCGCCTGTCGATATTGGCGTGGGCCAATCAACAGCGTTCAGAGGGAAATCGAGCAAAGGATCGACAACATCTACAGGTGAGTGGACTTTGAATGCTTTCGGTTTGGAGGAGGGTTGATCAAGTAGAGAGTGACCAGTGATCATTGAAATTATTGCTCACTGATCACAGTGGTCAGTGCTCTGGTCACTAGTCACTGATCATTCAGGTATCACTGATCACAAGCTCACTGGTGATGTTCGGTGTGAGGGTGATAAATCCCTGACATGAATCATTGGTCACAGTGATCAGTGACTGGTCAGCGATAACTGTGACCAGTGCACTGATCACTGGTGATCAGCGATGGTGATGTGATCAATAACTGCAATGATCACTGGCAAAGTGCGATCACAGTAATCACGGTTGACCAGTGATCAGTTAGATCACTGGTCTGACACTGAAAGGTGATCAGCATCGGCGTGAACACTAAACTTAATCGACTCAACTTAATGTGTCACTCAACTTAATCGATCTCTGATTATAGTGATTAGTGATCGACAATTGCTGTTGATAAAATCTATCCTTTACGAGACTAACCTCGTACGTTCTTTTCAGATCTTCCGGCCTTCCGAACTTCGATCCCGATCGATTCGCGATTCAATATTGGTGATCAATCGAATTCTCGCCCATTAATTGACCACCTTCCGGCGGCCGACGAATCCTCCATCGCCCAATCATCGTCCAACAGTTGGATCCCGTGGGTCATCCTGGTCGTCGTCCTCCTCGCCCTCATCTTGCGCGCAACCCTATCGGACGTATTCTGTTTGCGACGTAGAAGGAATCGACGCCGCCTTCAAGAACAGGCGAGCCCAGTCAGCGATGATCATACGTACGTGGAAGCCAGGTCGATCGATGGAAATATTTTGTGGAATGGTCGTCTGAAACCAGTGGCGGTCGTCTATCCAATGAGAAATGGGCGGCAAGTGTGCCGCGTCCATCCAATGATCCGTGGATGAGGAGAAGCAAAATCGAGTGAACCCCCAAATCGAGGATCATGCCACGGGGAGAATGGCCGGAGGCTGGTGAGGAATGTCGATGGTTTTTACGACTGTTTTTTTCGCGATGGTCTTTTTGCGTGTGAGATGAGCTAGCGTATTTGTGTGGTTTGTAAATTTGTGTGCATCGTAGGATTCGAATTTTGCGCGCATTGTGCTAGGAATTTTAAAATAGTGTGTTATGGGGTTGCATTTTTGTAGCGTCCTTTCGTGATTTTTAGGTGCGACCTTTAGTTAGTTTTACTGGAAAGCGGGTCTTTGATCGTGTGCTTACGTACGACCCAATTTTATGCTCTCCTTTAGACTTATGATAGGTTTTCTTTTTTTTTTCTTCCATTTCACCACGTAAGTGTATTTTTCCTCGGGCGTGGTAAGGGTTTTATGCGAACGTTAAAGCTTTGCAATTTAGTGTGTCATGCTTTTCCTTTGTCATTTTCAATCTTTTTTAAAAGCGTGCATTACTGTATTCTTTTGAAATATGAAGCTCATGTGATAGAGATTTAGGACTTTTACGAATAGCGTTTTGCGGTAGGGTATTGTACTTTCATTTTTTTTTATGAATGAATAGTGAAAGCAGAAGTATAAAGCTTTTCAATAGCATGGTCATTCAATTGTTACATTTTTCATTGCACTTGGTCTTGTCCAGTGAGATGCGTAGTTTGCCATTGCCAATGGAAAGTGCGCACATTTAATATAGGGACTCTGTTCTTGTCTGATCCTTTGTGTCAAGGTATCGTCGGAGGATCCACCATAGATCCAGAGTGGATCTGGAATTCTGTAACCGCCTTTCCAGCATGGATCTGCGGTGGATCCTCAGACTGTATAGTTTAAACCTAACGGTAATTTCAAACTCGTTCTCTATGTAATCGCATGGTGCAGCTGCGAATTGATCAGGTCCACGAGGTCTGAGACTCGATCATTTTCACATACGCCAATCGGGAGAACGAATGGAATCTGGCGCAATACGATCGTGCTACAGGACCTAACGCGTTCTTCTAGTATTTCCTTGTGTCCAATCTTCTCTGAACTCGACCTTTGCCGCCTCCAGTCCGTAAACCACCATCGATTTCCTTCGTCTCTGTAGTCGCTGGTTCGACCGGTCTAGCTCTTTCTCTCTCCTTTCTTTCGAGCCCAGATCTTCTCCTTCTCCTTTCGACCATCAAGACCCCAGAATCCGCCAACTCATCTCTCTTTCATTCTCACTCTCACACGTCTTCAACTTTGGTCGAATTTCTCCCCAGCTCTCATCAAATCTTCATTCGACCGATTTCTCAAAATCTACTTTCTATTCTTGAAAATGGCAACTACGCGATCGATATTTATTCTTTGGACTCTCTTATTCGTATGGAATGTTTGGACGATCGGTGGTGAAGGTCGTTCGATTGGTCAAGGATCGGAAGATGCGGGGATTCAATCAAGTTCGACGACAACTCCCACGACGAAGACAACGAGGAGTCAGAAGAAAGGTAAGTAGGATTTTTTTTCTTTTGGTTTTTTCATTGATCAGAGGCGTTGATCAGATTATCGATCGATCGGTCCAGTTGATCATTTGGTGTTTGATCAGTTCGATGAAAAATGATCACCATGTGATCAATCGGATCAAGCAATCGATCGATAATCTGATCAAATCCTTGATTAATCGATCGATTAGTTAAGAGTACGATCGCCCGGTTGATCATTTGGTGAGCCATTGTTCCTGGAATATTTGATCAGATCAATCAGATCGGTACACAGAGTGATCAACTGAGCACAATCGATCTTGATCAAAGCTTTTGATCAGTTGACGTCGTACCTTATCTGATCGATTGATCACACACAGTATCAAAACACGATGCGCCATGTGATTAATCAGCAATCAGAGCGAGATTTTTGTCTTATTGCTTTCTTTATTGATGCCGGTTTATATCAGTTTATCGATTCGGTTGATCATTCGGTGTACCAAATGCTCGAACTGTGTTTGATTGATCGATCAGATATGGTACACAGTGTGATCAATCAGACCAATCTATCGATGTTCTGATCAAAGCCTTTGATCAATCGATGGTCGATTGCTCGATCGATAGAGTAAGATCATGGACTCTCGTCAGATTATCGATCGATCGATCGGGGAGGTTGATCATTCGGTGTACCGTATATTCGAACCTTATTTGATAGATCAGATATGGTACACAGTCTGATAAATCTGCTCCCAATCGATAATCTGATCAAAGTTTTGCTCATTCGGTACTGTGTGCTATCTGATCAGTCGATCAGGCACAGTACGATCATGCAGTATACCGTGTGATCAACTGGATCACTCGAACGATCGATCAAAACCAATATCTATAATCTATCTACCCATCTTCTTTTCAGCTTCACCCACGCTCGCGCCTTCCGCCGCCCCTCCGCTCATCGACCCCGAAGTGAGCCGCGATCTGGTCAGGCAACTGATCTCGTCGTTGATCGGCGGCAACTCCTTCGGTTCCTCCTCCGCCGTGTCTTCGTCGGCCGCCGCCGGTCCGATCGCTGGTCTGAAGCAATTCGGCCCGATCGCCGCCCTACTACCAACGTTATCGAAATTATCGACTCCGATCGCATCTCTGATCGTCTCGAAGGGCAATCCGAGCGTGGAGGATATCGAACAGATTCTCAAGGCGGTCCCCGATTTGGCCATGACCCTCGGGTTGACCGGAGCCGCCCTCGGTGGGAACGGCCTGTTCGGGATGAAGAAGGCGAAGAACGATCAATCGGGGTCGACGGGTGATACATCGAATGGAACCACGACCATCAGCATCGACGATCAAATCGGCGACCCCAGCGTCAATCAGTCGCCGACCGGTCCGCCTCAATCGATTCCATCCGATCAATCAAATCGATCGACCAGCGACTTCCGACCGTTCACCATCGATCAAATCGACAGAATGGCCAGCGATCCATCGGCGATTCCCCCGATGGCCGGCTTGCCCATCGATTACGTCCGATCGATCTTCGCCGAGACCCTCGATGGGATTCCCGTCGATAAGATCCGGGTGCTCAAGGAAATCTATTTGCGACAATTGTTCAACGGACAAGTACCATCGGCCACGACAACACAATCGCCGATCGATATTGGCGTAGGTCAACCTACAGCGATCGGAGGGAAATCGATCAAGACGACCAAAGGATCGATCACATCTACGGGTGAGTGAATTTTTGGTTCTGGATGGTTTGGCTTGCGGCTTGGTGGGGAGTCAGGTATGACAAGAGCCGGTCAGTGATCGCGGTGATCTACGATTGCGATCCAGTTTATGGATCTGTAATTAATCGATCGATCATCAGTGATCACAGTCCACGATCATCAATTACTGATCAATGATCATGGATCGCAATCATCACTGACCAGCTGTTGTCATTGTGATCAATGATCATTTATCAGTGATCTGATCCTTGATTGTGATCCATGATCACAAGCGATGAAAAGCATCATCATGGTTCATGAGCATCTGATCAGTGATCAAGATGTTCATCGCCTTTATGACTGGTCGCCCGATCATTGTGATCCATGAACCATGATGATGCTAGTGATCTATAATCGATCACGGATCTCATGCACGGATCATATCACTGATAAAGGCGATCACAATGATTTTCGCAATAACTAGTCAGTGATCATTCTGATCCAAACTCATTGATCAGTAATCAATCAATCGATCAGTGATTACAGTATTTTATGACCATCGATTATTGACCAATGACGATGGATCACAATCCATAAACAAGTTATTGCACTAATTACTGTGATCCATGAACGATCATGGATCTTACTGATCAGAGCGATGAAGAACACCTTGATCGCTTCTTATGATACTCGACCCTTGTTGGTTTTCAGATCCGAGACTAACCTCATAGATCTCTTTTCAGATCTCCCGACAATTCCACCGGCGTTCCCAACTTCGATCCCGATTGATTCGCGATTCAACACTGGCGATCAATCGAATTCTCGCCCAGCAGTCGACCAACTTCCGGCTTCCGACGATTCCTCCATCGACCAATCGTCGCAGTCCAACAGTTGGATCCCGTGGGTCATCCTGGTCGTCGTCCTGCTGGCCGTGATCATCGCCACAATTCTGTTGGTCCTATTCTGTTTGCGACTGCGAAGGAATCGCCGCCGCCTTCAAGAACAAGCGAGCCCGGCCAGCGATGATCACACGTATGTGGAAGCCGTGGCGGCGTATCGGAATAGCTTGTCGCAACTCGACGGATGCACCGATTCGAGCACGATCGTCGACGAGGAGAAACAAAATCGAGTGAATGCCCAAATCGAGGATCGAGCGACGTGGAGAATGGCCGGAGGCTGGTAAGCGATGTCCTTACGTGCAAGCTACGCTTTTATCGAAGGTTTTTACGATGGTTTTTTTCTCGATGGTCTTTTTGTGTGTGAGATGAGCTAGCGCATTTGTGTGGTTTGTAAATTAGTGTGCATCGTAGGATTCGAATTTCGCCTGCATTGCGCTAGGAGTTTTAATTGTGTGTAGTGTGCTTGCATTTTTGAAGCGTCTCTTTGTAGCTTTTACGTACGGCATTTTGTAAGTTTTACTGGAAAGTGGGTCTTTGATCGTAGGCTTAGGTACGACCCAATTTTATGCTATCCTTTCGCCTTGTGATACTGTAGGTTTTCTTTTTTTTTTCTTCGAATTGACCACGTACGTGTGATTTTTCCTTCGTAGTGGTCTAGGTTTTATGCCAACGTGAAAGCTTTGCAATTTAGTGTGTCATACTTTTCCATTGTACTGTAC
>JAQGCW010000238.1:0-13861 GCA_034700065.1 Mesodorylaimus bastiani | reverse complement strand
AGCGACAAGGGCGGCGTCAAAGTATTCATGGCCGATCATCCGTTCCTTTTCATCGTCATGGTCGAGTCTCAAATGACGCCTTTGTTCTACGGAAGATTCTGCGGACCACCCTGATACGATGTGTTGTGATTCGATTGATGAGTTGATGATGCGAGAATGCGTGCGTTGTTTCTTATGTTTGAATGTACTAGTGCGTTTTGATCGTTAGACCACCGATAGTCGAGAAAAAGTGACTACTCGGTGTTCGCTATTTGCATTTTTGAAAAATCCCGGAGTAGATTTACTCAAGATTTACTGAAAACAGTGATTGCCATTGTCACAATTGATCCATGTACAAAATCAGCGCAGCGCGCCCACCCGCCAATATATTCGCCTTTCCCTCCACTCACCCAAGAAGCACACGAAAACGAAAAAGCAAAAAAGGCGAAAACGGGGATTCGTCGCATATTCATGATCAAAACAGGCACGCTATTTATAATATTCACACATGGCAAGAGTTCAAAAAACTTTTAAAAACACCGAAAGAACAAAACAAGCAAAAGTCAAAAAGAAACCGCCGAAAAGTTGTCAAAATCCGTCTTACCACATTCAACAACAAAAAAACAAAGAAAAAAGGAATCCTGAAGAAAATCGATCAAACAGAATAGGTGATATAAAAAGAAAACATTCAAATTGAGCGAGCACCAGAGCGTGTAAACCGAAAACCAAATAAATCAAACACACCGGTTATCCGTATAAGCATATTTTCCAAAGGGCTTTTCCTAATTCCAAGAAAACGGGATTCACCAAAAACCGGAACATTAAAAAACAAAATAGAAAACAAAGAGAAAACACCTTAGAACGTGCATGTTGAAAGAGAAATAGAAGAAGGAAAATGGCGAAGTGGGCGATACAACATTGGCTTTACGTGCGGTACATGGTACCCTAGCGGGAATTCATTTTTTTAAATCACTCAAAACAAATTTTCTTGAAACGAAGGCAAGCAGCACCTTTGGCTGAATTTATACTGACCAGAGCGAACACGGACGAGCGATCGATTGATTAGTGTTTGGAACTCGCTTCGTTGTCCACATTGGATTCGTTTATGTGAATCTCGGTGACGCTCTGAAAGGGAGGGACGTAAGCATAAGCATCACGGTCTGGGAACCATGTCCAGCGATCCAGGACACCCCACCCCGAGCTAGGAACATTCACTCACCCGTCCATTGGCCGGCCGATCGGGCTGATAACCGTAGTTCATGTGAGCATTCGGGGCGGCGGGCTCTTTCATCTCGTACATATTCACGCCCGAATACTGATCGCGTCCGTTCGACAGTCCGTTGGCGCGTTGTCCGCCCGCCGCTCCCGCCGCCGCTGGTGCTTGTCCGTTGCCCGGCGTTTGACCGTTGCGCGGTGGCCACGGTTTCGGTGCTCCGCTCATCGTCTCCTCGTCGACCATGTAATTGTCGCGATTCGTTTGTCGTTTTCGTCGTTTCTACAAGGAGAAAAGTTGAAGAGAAGTTGGAGAAGCGGAGAGGCAACTTACGATGACCACGATCGCGGCGACTATGATCAAAGCCACGAGTATGACGGCCACGACCAAGGCGATCACCCAGTTCGGCGTGCCACCGGCCGTACTCGTGCCGCCCGACGGTCCGGTTTGCGGTGCGGCTTCGTGTCCTGCAAGAAATGTCCGATATGAGTCAGGCCGTCCGTGGTTGGAGGTCTTAAGTCGTCGAATGTTGTCGGGGTAACTTACCGTCGAATTTGATAGTATTCATTTCGACTGCCCGTCCGCCGATCATGTTCTTGTGCTCTGCGACCAATTTGACAAAGTTCTCCAACAATACGACGCTGTCCACTCGTTCGGTCATTTCGGTCTGGCCATCCACGATCACGCTGCCCATGCTGAAACGGAAAAAATGTTTGCCTCTTCGAGGACACCCGGCGCAAGTGGACAGTCCTTACCTGAATCGTTTGATGGTCACATCGACGAAACGAGTCGGCTCGAGAGTTTTGAATAAGGTTTTCAACTGAAAGGATCACAATCGATTGGGGTCAAAATCTGTGGTCGGACCTATGGTGGATTTGGATTTACTGTAACAGCTTTTCCACCGCTGGGCATCGATGGAAACGCGGTACAGTAATCCAAATCCACCCTCGATCCAGGTTGGATCCTCCGTCTCTGGTTTGAACCCTACATAAGTTCGAAATCATACAAACACTTACATCGGAAATAAGACTACTGTGCAATTCCTTGAATTGGAACGATTCCTTGTTCAGCAATTCCGAGTCCCAAACCGTCTGCGGATCGACGATGCGGAAATTCCAAATGATCATCGGATTCGACGAGGCACCCGTCGATGAACCGCTGGTCGTCTCCACTTCGCCCGGCACTCCGGTCGTGTTTCCATCGCCGATCGGTCGTGTGGGCAAGAAGATATCCGAACCGCCGGAGCCGCTTGATGACGAGGTGGAGGTGGAATCGACGCTGCTGGTACCATTCTCGTTCTCGTCGCCAGATCCCGAACCGGACTCCGTTTCGATCTCTTCGGTCGTGGACGCATCGAATCCGGATATGGTGCCGGAAGACGTGCTGCTGGTACTGGTTTCGTTCTCGAGACCCGGGAACAACGGACCGAGGGTACTGGCCGAGGTGGACTCCGAGGAGAAGCCGCCGAGACCGCTGATAGTTGACTCGGTGCTCGAAACGGACGAGTTGGAAGTGTCCGATCCGACGAGCAGCCCGTCGCCGTTGGTGCTCGACGACGATGAGATGCCGGAAGTCACCTCCGCCGATGTCTCGTTGATCTCGCCCGAACCGCTGGAGAACGTAGAATCGATCGTGGTGGTTTCTGGACCGCTGGTAGTTTCGAGAGCGACGCCCGGGATGAGCGGGAACGGTGGCGGTGTGGCGGCGCTGGTGCTGCCGTTGTTGGAGACATTGGCCAGTCGAGGAAGGCCCGAGTCGATTCCGGGAATCAGAAGTGGCGTGCTGCCGCTGCTCGTATCTTCGGACGACGTTGAGATTTCGCCACTTCCACTTCCGCTGCCGCTGCTGAGGGTTTCGTTGACTTCGCCGGACTCAGTGACGAAAGCCTCGCCGGATTCGGTCGAGTTTTCTCCGGATGACAACGGCGTCGATGAGCCGAGATTCGTATTCGATTGAATTCCGCTTCCGAAGAATTCGCCATCCGTCGAGTTCGAGAAGTTGTCCGGCAATCGAGTGGTGGCTTGGATCGAACCGAAACCGTTGCTTACAACGGAAGACGACGTTGGACTATTGCTATTGAACGTGTCCTTGATATCGTGCGTGAACGGAGCCTCGAAATCGTCCACGGTCGTGGTGATCAAGAAGGGCGAGAGAGTGGAATTCGCTGCGATAGGACTACCGAAGACGGTCGGTTCGAGACCGCCGGGCGGTGGGAAAGCGAGTCCGGGCGCCGCCGTGCCATTGGGCGCCACGCCGAGGATTCCGGTTTCGAATGGGGAGATCGTACCGGTCTTCGTACCTTCGTTCAGTTCGACACTGCCGGATCCATCGGTGCCGAAGCTACTGTCGGTTTCGGCGCTAGATCCGGTCGCCGAAGGATCGCTCGGGAAGTCCCATGTGGGTGGCACCGGGAAGCCGCTACCGGTCGGGGATCCCAGGGACGGATCGATGCTCGACTGGGTGCCTCCGACGATTCCGATTTGGCCATCGGGCGGGATCGCGGAAGCCGGATTCCTACCGAACGGCACGAAGCTCGGAGGCGCCGCTGGGACTACGAACGGAGATTGGGTTTCGAAGCCGGTCGGATCGCGATTGGGTCCGAGAGGAGCCCCGCCGAGCTCGACGACGGTGGTCCCTAAGGTCGACGATGTGGTGAAGAAGCGAAGCGGCGGTCTCAAGGTGGACGGAGCTTGGGCCGGGAACGGGAAACGGGGGTTACCACCGGCCGGAACAGCCACCGGTCCTTCGGGGATGCCCTCGGTCGTGGTCTGGAGCTCCTCGGCGGAAGTGGATTCGGAGCTGGTGTTGTTCTCGGAGCTCGTTTCGTTGTTCTCTCGAGCAGCCGTGAATTGTCCATTGACGCTGCTGAATCCTGGGACTCGCGAGGAGCCGGGCACGTTCTGCGAGCCGAACAGTGGCACTGGCGACGGGCTAGACGATCCTTGGAGAAGACCGGGAGATAATGGTCCAGTTCCAGTGCCTCCGAACGGCAGCGCTACGCCCGACTTGGTGGTGGTCGTTTTTCCGGTAGTTCCACCGAGAATAGGCGACAGAGTGGAATCTGTTTGTTCGACGAGCTCTCCATCGCCGGCCGGCGGGCCCGGCAAGTTCGTTTCGGACGGTTGGATGACTTCGCCGGGCAACGGTTTGCGGGTGGTTCCGCCGAGCGGAGTGGCACTCGGTGCTTGACCGAGCAGTTGTCCGCGGGTCGTCGTTTGGTCGCCGGCGGTAAGGTTCGACGAAGCTTGCGACGAAGAGTTGGCGACGGTCGTTGTATCCAGATTCGTTTGCGTATTCTTCGTTCCTGTACGACCGGAGGCGCCGAATCGGACGGGCGACGTCGCATCGACCGGATTGATGGCCGCCGATGTGCTCGGCTCGTTCGACGGATTCGAGCCAGCGGGCGAGACGGGAACCACGCCGGGCTCACCTTGACCCTCGTTCAATACGATCGGTGCGGCCTGCAGTTGCTCGGTGACCAAACGGACGATTTCGCTGACGTTCTTCGTATTGGCTGCATTGGCCTTGAATACTTCGACGAATTCGATACCAGCCTGATGGACGAGCTGATGTTGATCCTCCTCGGTGGCACCCGGATTGGCGTTGATCAGCTTCTCCAATAGGATGGCGAAGAGATCGCTGACCGGCTTGCTTTCGTAGTCGGTCTCGGTCAGGACACCTGAAACGGTATCAGTGGTCGTGAACAGGTTCTTGCGAAAGATTAGAAAGATCAGTCTCACCGGCTTCCGTCAGATTCTTCACCACTTCCACATATTCGTCATTGACCGATTGGATCAACGCGCTCGAAGCTCCCGTCTCTTCGGTTTCGGCACTTTGACCTCCAGCGGCGGCGGCAGCGGCAGCAGCGGCTGCTCCTCCGGCACGACCGACGGGCGCCGCCGTGGTGGATCCTCCTCGGGCTCGCGGTGTTGGGTCGACTTGACCGATCGGCGGCGGTGGGGACGGGGCTCCCGGTGAACGAGCGGACAATTGCGGATTCCTTACACCGAGTTCACCGTTCGGGTTCCGGCGATTCCCTCCGACCGCACCACCACCGCCCGTCGATGGGAGCGGCGGGGCGTTGGGCCTGATCCCGGGCGGGCCTCGGGTGGTCACGAGTTCGGCTTGTTCCCCATCCTCTTCGCCCGTACCACCAACCACGACGGCGGGTCCGGCGCTGAATCTCGGTCTGGCGGTGGGAGAATCTGGTACGGCAGGTTGTGCGGCACCTTCGTCCTGGTTGGGATTGATATTCGGATTTGGAATGACCGCACCGCCGCCCACTCTCGGTCTCGAGGCGCCTTTCGGAAGATGACCAGCCACTGGCGGCGTGTTGGTGGCTTCGATGTCGCTTCCTTCTTCGGGATTGGAAATCGGATTGACGGCCGCTCCCGGTCTGGGTCTGGGAGTACCCGCGGCGACTGGCGCATCGACCGGGCTCGCATTTGGATCGCCGATCTTGACCGGTCCATCACCATTGTCCACGTTCGGTTCGCCGCCGTTCGAATCGACGTTTCCGATATTTCCTTGGCTAGCGAAATTGACGGGTCGAGACTTGGGCGCTTTTCCTTTGTTGGCTCCGGCGCTATTGCCCGGTCTTCCGCCGATGTTGAGCGTAGCCGGGGTAACGGCTGCCGGGTTCGCCGAGATTGGAACGGCGCCGTCGGTGGTCTCCGCTGAGCCCTCGTCACCGATCGCAACTTCCGGTGTTGTTAACGGGGCGTTCGTGATCTCTTCTCCGACGATAGGGGCATTCGCTCCGCCACGGCCTTTTCCGGTCCTCGCAACCTTGCCACGTGGAAGTGGCGATTGCGCTTGGGGCTGGACTTGGGGCCGTGGTGAATGGACTCGGGGTTGCGGCGGGCCGTCTTGAGGTTGCTCTTGTCCCTGCTCTGGTTGTTCGATTGGAATAGGCGTGATTACGGCGATCGGTGCGCGCCCACCGACGACCGCGGCTCCATCGGGATTCGGATTAGCTGCGGCTGCACCCACACCGGTCAGTCCTCCGCCCGCCGACGGTCTGGCTGGCGGTGGTAGATTATCGGTGGGCGATGACCCGGCGACTTGAGCACTCTCGTCGCCGTCTTCCGGCGCTGCTTGACTCTGAACTGCGCGGACATTGCCACCCGCCGCTGCTCGTGCGGGCGCTGGGTTCCTCCCCGGGTCTTCTCCCAATTCCGATCCTTTCTGCGCCGAATGGAATGCGGTGTTGGTCGCTACCTTCGTGCCTTCTCCGGTGTCCTTTTGAGCGTGACAAGATCCTGAAATGCATGACACGCTGTCAATAATGGCTCCCATCAAACGTGTCTCTCCCTCGCGACTTGCTAATGGCCCTAAATTCCTACTCCCGGGTGCTTTTTCTTTCTTCTCCAAACAAGGTGATTCTCGTACCAAAAACTCATTGCTCGCTTTTTATCCTAAACCAGTCTCAACTCGCTTTCGAATTCCCCCTGCCCCCACTTTTTCGAATTAGACCGAATTTGGGCGATATTTTTTTCGGACACACACACGACATAGCCTATGTATCTAATTTTAGAGATTTTTATTTCCGATAACAAACAGAGTGGGTGCATTGGTCCCCGGACATGCCAGAGTGGTGACTATCAAAGCGAACAGCCTCCTGATCGCTGCGACTCGAATTTATGTTGAACTGACGTCAGCGTTTGCTCATCCACGCGAATATTTTCGGGGTCGCATCTCTCTCGCTCTCGTGTATAAACCTGCCTCGATGCGATTCCAACCCGTACGTTGACCTTATTTAGTGGCGCACATTCATATGTCGCGAGCGTAAAAGTGCCATCATTGACTGGATGGGCGACCGGTAGTTTGTACGTACTCCGCCTCGTGTTCGCATATTTCCACAGTCCGTTTTCAAATTGGTCGGCGAGGGACGAGCGAGACCCGACGGTTGGCGATCGGGGGCGTCGTTGGGTGTTTCGTCGAATATACTCAAAACGAGCGGACGGGTAAATATTTTGACGAAATAATAACACACGCGAAGTGATCGGGCGGTGACGGGCGGTCGCATGAGCGCGCGCAATTCCCTCGGACGGACGGATCATCCCGTGACTCTTTTTTCGGAGTAAGTAATCACCCACCACACACACCTCGGCTTCGAGTTTTCTGGTTCAGCGAATTGACTAGCGAGGATTCCGAGAGTGCAAAAACTACCTCAAAGACAACACACGGCAAGGTTGATGATACAGGAAAAACTCGAATGTCATTCTATAAGCATGGCTTAATCGTGTCGTCTCCGACTGCGTATCGTGCGGAGCGAATATTCGGTCGCTAGGTCGATCGTTTTCGAGGCCACAAGTTTCTGTCCGAATGTCCCACATACAGTAGCTTTCGAGGACACTTTCACGACCGACAAGATCGATGACCAACCCGGGCGCGGCGATGTGTTCGTGTTCAAACTATACCTATGCAACGATGAAGAGGTAATTTTCGCCCATTCGTAACCCTAATATCCGCCTGTAAGTACGCTCATTCGAGAGGCCAAGTTTTGTTTTCCCAGATGAGAGAAAGAGCGAGAGTCCAAATTCGACAACGAAGATATGTAACGGATCGCAAAAACTTGCCAACGAACCTAGTAACCCAGAAAGGTATCGAACCAGACACCCGAAAAGTTCTCCCGCACTGCACTGCACTGCACTGGTCCCCAGATCGCCTATGTGTCTTTAGCACATTCCTATTCGCCATTATTTACGGTCTTAAAAAAGTTTCTACAAAGTCGCCCGGAGTACGCAACCGGTTTGTACGAAGTCGGTTCCCAATAAGGTGCGATATAAAACCTTCGACCGATTGCATTACACGGTTTGGAGACACGACGAACCCCGCAGGGCGGCGAGGTGCAACTCAAAAAGTATCTACGCAAAGACTTGGAAAAGGAGAAAAGACAAAACTGGACAAGGATTTCCGAACAATGGGTCGATCTCGACACCTCGATGAAATATACGCAAATATTAATCGGGGCGAGAAATATTTGAACTATACCGAAAATTCCCTGTGAGATTGGCACTCCCCTTCTTTCTTACACATAAAGTGACCTGACTACACGAGGAGTCAACTCGGTTGTATGTACTACTCGAGAATCGAACAAATCCTACGGCCAGGACCCATTGGCCCGATATGTCGAGGACAGGTATTCTTGGAATTGTAAAATTTTTGAAAAACTACTCCAAATTTCCTAACTTCGCGGAGGTTCGACCCCCGAAAGGGCGGCACTCTCGAGTCATCCTCACACACACACACGTCACATCGAATCCGGACGATGTCAATCGAGATGAGGTAACCCTCGGAAAAATGAGTTAGGACGGACTGGAATTTCTCGACAATAGGCTTTCCAAATATTCGATTATCCCCGCCCACAATGGAATGTTTTCCAAAACTTGACACTGCAATGATCATGCGTTTCTGGCCGACTGTGCTGATGCTTTGAGGAGATTGCTTGCATGGAAACCTCACTTCTCTACTCGAAGAGATTCGAGCAAGCTCAAAATAGCTCATGTCGTGTTACTCATTTCGAAGAAACATCCACGAATCGCGCGATCGAACGAGGACAAAAGAAAGGATTACCGACGGATTTGTGTGTTAGCAACCGTCTCCAAGCGTCACACGAATAAGCGGACAATAACCCCGGAGGGCTAATGGCTGGACTCTTTCCCATCTTCATTGCGCCAGAATCGATTTCTCGATCGAGACCCTACCCCACCCCCGTTTGGACTTTTATGGAGGCAGGCGGGGAACAGTTTCTCGCTGGTGCCCACCTTTTCCTTTCATGGAGATATGACTTCGGCAGAGAGAAATTTCCACGAAAAAGAGTTTTCAAAATTACAGCCCTCTGTATACTCGTTCGCACATAAATTTTTCAGGCATGCATAACCGTTGTGTATGTATGTAGGTTCCAAAAAGTTTTGCCGAATCTCCCATTACTCTGAGACCCGTGTTCAAAATCCGAAAAGTGAGGAAACTTTCTCCCGGACACTTTCCAATGGAGGGAGGAGGGGCCTAGTTTTTGAAATTAGACAAGGTGAAACGAGTAAGGAGGTGAGAAAGGGTTCGGGGGCGGGGGCAGGGGGCAGAAGGAACACCTGAAAGATACGGAGACCCCGAGAGGAGGGCCCTCTTTTCGACAGTCGAGAGGCAACTCGACGAAGTTCACTATTGACCTAGATTCAAATTCTCAATTGGCCCTCACTAAATTTTTGTAAAGACCCCCGTTTCCCCTGTAAAGCTCTACATACATCGGCCGAGAGGAGAAAAAAACCTACGGACGAAACGCCGGTCTGACAAAACGGTCGATCGAAAGGTGAGGTGGAGAGAAAAGTATTTATTTGAAAATTTCGCAGACAAAAAATTTAAGAAATCTCTCGAGTACAGGCGTGAAAGGAAAAGAAGAGGAGGAGGGGTACAACAGTTCCATTGATCCCACGGATCCCCTCCTCTCGAGCGGGAGGGAGACGGATAAGGACGTGACAAGCACCAGGACGAAGACAAGGACAATGATCGTTCGTGCTATGAGTCACACTGTAATTACGCTTCAATCGAGCGTGCAGAGATTTCTGCGTGTGTCTCCCTAAGGGTGCCAAGGATAAACGCGGAAAGCCCATTTCGTCTGGAGGAGCCTGTACATGTACGGTTTTGAGTTTGGTTCGGGTCCCGAAGGCCGAGTACTGTATACCAGGAGTTTCGGTGGCACCTTCCTTCGAGGGGAGGAATATGTGCACAAAGGCGCGTCTCTCTTTGAAAAATTTCAAGGCGAAAAGTCTCGGGGGAAAAATGACCGACCTTCCCTTCCTTCATCGCCGCCATCACTGTATCGCCGACAATATCGGCCGTCGATCGTCGAGGTCCATGGCATGTGGACGTCGAAGGTTACACACACACACACACGTTGGAAGAAGAAAGGACGATCCAACCAACATACGCATATTTCACGTATTCAAAAACTATTTCAAAGATTTTCGCCTAAAACCAAATCTTTGCCCTTCGTTTTGCGCATCGCACGTGAGACGAGACGAGACGAGATGGGATGTGAGACGGCCACTAACCTCCTCCACCTCCGAAAGGGCATCGATATCGACCCCAGATAAGCTCCGCCGCCAATTCTCAATTACTTCCGTTACTCGATGGGGAATTTTAGGGTGGGATATGGCCTCGACTGTGGCGTGGCAAACAGAGTCCGTGCGAGCGGGTCGATCGGTGATCACGTAAGCACCTTCGGTCGGAAGCCATCAAGCAGATGTGATCACTCCAGAAACATACACATGCACTTTCGCTCAATTTTCTGGCGCCTTCGAAAAGCTCAACACACGGTCCGAATAGCCTGTACAACGCCCTTGAACCTGATACGATCTTACGGATCATTCAAGTATCTCAGGTCTCTCAAGTATCTGGTCTGACAATCTTTCTCAAGTTAAGGGTGATGAATCCTGATCAGAGCCCCAAAATGTGAAAAATCAACATCTACTTACCAATTTGCCAAATACATACGATCGCCAACATAAGCCAAGTGGAAAGTCTCCTATTCATGATGTTTCCGTTTCGTTTCTTCTTCGACAAATAATGCACTAGTCCGTAAGAAAGACAGTACCCGATGAATGTAAGCCACATTGTCCACACAAAAATGGATGCGGCTCGAATCGGCGAATGAATGCACGCACACTAGCCGAGATGTGCCGCTTTTCGGTTCCGATACGCGAATATGGATTAACGTCGAGCGGTACCTAGTCTCCAATAATGAAAAACCAGCTCCGTGGGTGGGGTCGCTGGAGTAGTTGTCCTTTTTCGGCGCGTGAATATTCAGTAGCTTTCCGTCCACCGATGGTCGATATTGTATTTGGAGGAAATGGCTTGAGCTTGCGCGCATAAAACGGACATACACGAATGGTCAGAGACGGCGAGAGGACATACACTAGACAGGTAGGTAATATACGTATTGGGTGGCTCGTATTGGTCGATTCGCGTGCGCCAATGGGCTCTAGGTAGGAAACAAGGAGATGTACGTATAAGGACACGGGGAGAGTCCTTCCGTTCGTTGCCCGCCGCCTGGCAACTGCTCTCTCGGACGGACGGAGTATGGCGAGGAGAACCAACGACGACGGCCAATGACGTCCTCCATACATGCGCCTACGCGCCACCCGCCCGTCCAACGACAAAATGGCTACCTGAAGGCGGCTGGTCGCAGAGACACAGAGACAGAGGCTCGACGACTGTCGCCAACCTCTTCTCGACACATCATGAGCATTGCTTGCGTACCTGGACGCACGACCCTGCCTCTCTCTCTCTCTCTCTGTGTCTCTCCACCGCCGCATCCAAACTCGTTTCGTCCACTTCGACTGTCCCGCCTGGATGAACGAAACGCTCCCGTAATCCACAGTCCCGCTCACTACTGCTGCGTCCAAACTCCCAAATTGTCGTGCACACCCGACGAACCGTATCGAGTGTTCGTGGTGACACTGTCGCCAGCCAGCCAGCCAGCCCACCAAACCCGCAGGCCATCCTTGTTTGTCATCGTCGTGTGATGAGTGGAAAACTTCTCAAACGGAACCGTCTCCCCCTGTGTGTGGTGCCTTTCTTGTCGCCCACTTTCTCACAAGGCTTTTCCCGAGTGACAAATTACCCACACTGAAGTATCCTCCGTACATGGCATTGCTGTTTCACATTATGTAACTGGCTGCGGCTAGGTGTAATCTTACAGAAGACTGTGCTGAGGCTGGTGACATCCACACATCACTCTGCGGATGTTAGGAGATGCTGCTTGGTGACAAGCCGGTTTGTGTCTTGAGAGATCGAGATCCCAGATAGGAGAGAACAAAAGTAAAGGAGCGTGCTTGACCGGTTTTGGTTTATTACAACAGCCTTCGATGAGTTGCGAGTCAGATATATCTCTGCAGGTTATGAAATCACTGTATTGTTTCTATGTGTTCCAAAAGTGAGAAGTTTGATGTACTGATGCGTGTGCTTGCTTGTGCTTATGTGTGCGCGAAGATGAGAGTCCAGAAAGTGGTGACGAGAAATATGAATGGGAAATACCCTTTTCGTGTTGCTTGCTGACATTGTGAGCCACTGGTTCTTGTCAGGTTCAGTCCGGTTCTTGCATTATGAAGTACCGTATGACTATCCTTGGTGGCCTCGGATCCGTATATATGTACAATAGGACGGAAGGCCTCCGCAAGGCACAAGATAGGAGACAATGAAGAAGACACCTTTGCGAAGGGATGGACGCTGCCGATAAGCTTCCGGGTTGATCATCGATTCTCGATCGGAAGGCAATTCGATCGAGAATCCTTCTTCGAGGATGCTCCCACAGAATCTTGCGGTGTGGAGTGGAATCTTGTGGCCTTGGATGGTGTGGAGACCATGCTCGATGAAGCAGTGCTTACGTGAGCTATCCACAGTAGAACCATGGGCCAAATTCGCAGGTGTATTTATCATGTGGGTGAAATGACCAGTGGACAATGCTGGTCAACGAAGGCCCATTCGGAAAAAAGAACATCAGATTCAGTGATGTACATGTTTGGGGCTTTCATCTGAGCTAGGACTCTTTGGATTCGGAGGGGTCAATTGGCGAGGTTCCCCCATCAGCACTGTGGTAAAGTCATCTTGTGTATAGGGCTCGGGGTGCTGAGTTCAGGTTGAGCCATTGGAGCCATTCGGACTCTGAGGTGCTTGCTGTGGCAGTACAAGTGGGGGGGGGGGGGAGGGGTGGCTCGACTGTGCGATTCATATCTATGGACCTCAGTTTGGGTTTCAACGGTCCCATCCATTGATAACTGATCATTTCTAACATGCTCTTTTTGTATTTGACCAGTCAGTTTCCTTTTTTTCTTGTTCGCCGTTATTGAGGCTGATTGGCGTTTCCTCCATTACGGTTCCCAGCCAACAACGATACTCCTGCTTCTTCGTGCTGATAGTGAGTATTTTGATACTAACGGGCGGTTGTGGATGGTAACACAAAGAAGGCCTGAGACTCCCCATTCATTTCCTCGTGATGGATGAATAATAGCAGAAGAAGAGATTTCCTCGTAAACCTTTTGATGCACGTACTGCGCATCCGACAACATTTCGGTACACGCAAAGATGAATCGCGAATTGTCAGATTGGTTGAGGAACGAGTGTTCCCGTCAGCGATCGACGATGGACGAAAATGGACATGATCACTCGATTCCCCAAGTTACCCCTAGTTCGGGCGACCAGTATTCGCAATTACAAGGACAGCGAAGAGAGGAAAGGCACTTTACACTACACTTCAAACTTATGGGCCGCCTCAGATCCTAAGGAGGCCAGCTTAGAAGATAGCTGAGTGAGTTAGCTCCAGGGCAGCCTGGAATTCAGAGTAGGTAGTAAGTTCGAGTCCCTCTTCAGGGGCTCGAGCTTTTGCTTTTTTTTTGTTTTTCTTTTTGTTTTGCTTTTCGTTTGGTTTCTCCTTTTGGACTTTATGACTTCAGATCTTTTGCATCTTCTACACACCAGCACAATTGCTCAAAAGCTCAGTCGAATATCTTGTTTTGGAATCCGCTCACTTGTCTGTAGAAAATCTAAGCTTACATTCTTCTGTTTTTGTGTTCTTTTTGTCTTTGGGTTTTGTTTTCACTATTTCTTTCTGTTTACTCCCTTTTCCTGTTTCTTTTGCCTTTGCTTTGGTTTTTCTTTTGAGTTTTTTTG
>JAQGCW010000237.1:0-13870 GCA_034700065.1 Mesodorylaimus bastiani | reverse complement strand
CAGTAATCTGTCTGAGGATCCAGATTACTGTAACCGCTTTTCCAGTCACTGCGCTCTATGAAGGAGCAACCGACCGATCTCCACCACCGCCCGCTTCACACTGACGGGAGATTATGATGGAGATGCCTCTGGGAGTCTACTTTACACTTTCGCCACCTGGCGCCGCCCCTTTTGGGTCCCCACTCAACCGTCTTCCGTTTTGCAGGCGCCTACTACTTGTACGCGGGCGTGGCATTCGTGGGCCTGGTCTTTTTCTTCCTCTTCCTTCCCGAGACCCGAGGCAAATCGTTGGAACAACTCGAGAGCCTCTTCCTCCAACCTTGGTTCACCACCCGACGTCGAGGAGGACGAGGAGGCGATCGCGGAGGTGGCGGTGGCTGCTTCGGCCCCGGCATCGCCGCCCACGCGCCCGGCTTCCAGTACGTGCACATTCGCGGCCACAATAGGCAGTTTTATTGCGAGGATGACGACGACGAGCTTGCCGCCTATTCGCCCGATTGATCAATCGATCGATCAGATATTGCTTGCGGCCAACCAATCACCCCGAGCTTGCATCAGGTCCGATCGATTGCCCAAAAAATCACTCGATCGCCTTTCGTTATCGATTTTCAGACGATCCAGGTCGCAGGAAAAATATTGACGAAAATACGTGTATTTCCGATGATCAACGTATTCAGGAAGACACTCCCCGAATCGTTCGTTTATACTGTATCTCATATCGAAATCAGAATTTCGTATACTCTAACAAGAAAAGAAAAAATAAACGATCAGTTTTCAGTCGGCATTACTCCAAAAAAAAACCTATCCTCGAGAAACCATCATCGTCTAATGAAGAGAAGAAAAAAAAGAAGAAAAAATTCCTAAATTCGGGCATAAATCGTATAAAAAGGAAAACGTACGATCGGTTTTTCGTTATGTTTTATCGTTCGAATATTTGTTTTCTTCTCATCGCTCGATGGCGGCGTTTAATTCTCTAATGGCAACCGGGACCGGCGTCGTATTCCAATCCCAAACCGAACTTGTGACCACCGTCGGCGAAACTATGGATGTTCACCAACGTCGAGAAGGTCACTTTCAAAGCTGAAAAGGAGAAAGAAAAATCATTGCAAAATTAGTTGCATCAATTAAAAAAAAAAAAAACAACTAAAACGATACACAAGCCAAACGAACTTACCCGGCTTGAGCGTGTGAGTCAGCGCGAAGCCCAATTGGGAATTGTTCGAAATTTTCGCCCGAACGATCGTGTCGCGATCGACTTGGTATTTGGCGGCCAAACCGAACAACGGATTGTTATCGCCCGTCCTCCAGCCGACGTTGGCGGCCATTTCCAAGTTCGGATTCGGACGATGGTAGACGTTGCCGCCGAATTCCGTGTTGTTATTCCTGAAACGGAATAAACAGATTTTAGAAAGACCAAACCAAAAAAAAAAAAAAAATCTGACGAAGACTTACACGAACGTATGCACGGCGTAATTTCCCTTGGCCACTCCGAAACCGATGTTGCTATGAGTGAGTTTCGAACGTCCGGTATCGAAACCACCGTGCCAACCGACCAAGAATCCTTCGTATCTGCAAAAAGAAATACATACAAAATTTAGTGTATCCCAGGACAGACAAAAAAGAAAAGCAAAACATGCCAAAAACAGTCAAACAAACTTACCCGAGAACCAAACCGCCGTTGATCAACGGAGAGCCAGCCGAATCCAACGTGATATCGCCATTCACAGCCACGTTCTCGTGGAAATATTCGTTCTTCAAGCGAATGTTGCGCTTTCTGAAAAAAGAAATCAACGATTACAAACCGATAAAGCCGGAAAAACGCACTTTAAAAGACTCACCCAACGGGAACCGAATAGGACGAATCGAGCACCGTTTTCATGCCTTTCACGATTTGATCGTCGACGGCCACCTCGGTGACCAAGGTGTTATCGGTGTTCCATTTCTCGGTCAAGGTCATGCCTGGAAAACGGAAAAGAGTTGACGGTCGAAATAAGACATCAAACCGGCGAGTAGAACGACTCAATAAAATCGTAAAAGTGAGCGTCAAAAGCGGACTTACCGTATTTCGGGATCTTGTACTTGATGTCCAACGAACCGAACGCTTTGTTCGACGAAACGTTGTGCGAGAAAGCCGTCTTGAATTCCACGCCAGTTCCGGTACGAGTCGTACTGTCCAATTTGTAGAAACCGAAATCTGAAAGAGAGAAAAAGAAAATGGTCAGAGAACAGTGAAAAGGGCAGTAAATTGGATGGAAAGAGCATTCCTGAAGCCGTAAAGCGCATTTCATGTTGTCCAAGCTTAAAAAACACGACTTGATACGTCGACAAGGCCCGAGAAGCGCGTGGATCGCCTACAAGTATTTCAAGGACTCGGGAATCTCAAAAAACCTTCTTTTTGACAACCCGTGGGAATGAGGTTTATTTACCCAAGACTCCTTCGTTTTTAGAACAGATAAGGGACCCCAAAAACGTGATGCAAAAGTTTAGATACTATTCGAGTGCCGAAAACAAAATTCCAAGAGTAAAAAACCCCCAAAACTCAATAACTACATAAATCAAAATAAAAAAACCAAGAAAAACCTAGACTTACTGTATCCTTTGGTGAAAACATCGCGAGCGTTCTTTCCCAAATCGGCGAACAACGGAGGTGCCATCGTAGTTATTAAAATTTTTCTTTCGTCCTTTGAATCAATCCGGCGAAATTCTCGTCAAAATTCCGAGAGCGATAATCGAACGTTGGAACGATTTGTGCCGCCTGAAAATAGGAACAAAAAGATATTATTGTGATAAAATTCATTCGTATTGGTGGGAGAAGGAAATCGAAAATTTTGAGGAAAAGTCGTACGTACTGTATATAACGTAAAGTCGAAAAGTTTGAAAAAAGATTTCGAAGAAAATTTGAGAATTCCTTTCGAAAGTTTTCATGGAAAGTTTGAAGTATTGGATCAAAAATAAATGAAAAGGAGAATTCATAGCAAATACTGTAGGATAGACAGAAAAAAATAGAAGATAGAAAATTTTGCAGAGAAATGCCAAAAAAGTTGAGAATTTGAGAAAAAGAAAGTTTGAGAATTCTTTTCAAAAAAATTGATGGGAAATTTTGAGTGTTCGATCAAAAGAAAACGAATAAGAAATTAGATAATTAGGTAAAATCAAAAGTAAAAAATCGAAATCAAAAATAAAAATCGATCGGATCGAAGATCAGAGAGAAATCGCGCGGAGTCAAGAAAATGAAATGAAAATTTTCCCAAAATTCCATCAATTTCGCACCTGGACCATTCCAAATTGAAGTTTATTGACTTCTAACCTGAATCTCCGAAAAGCGCGGTAAATTTGAAAAACTAGCTTATAAAATTAGTCTCGCATATTTTCCGGTCGGTGAAATAAATGTGCCCTAGATGGAAATGGGACTTGAAGAAGAAGGTGCGACGAAGGTGCTTCCCCTCGAGAGAGAGAGAGAGTGATGAGCCTCCCCGTCGCGCCTTCACTTTCCCCTTTCTCGCTTCATTTTGCTTTCGTCCTCTTGGCAACCGACGATCGGTCCGAGTCATTAGATTCGGAAGGGAAGGGAAGGGGGAAGAGGGCAAGTCCATAAAAGGGAGCAGGAGTCGAGGCGTCCCAGGGTCGTGCGATGGTCGGCGGGATGAACATGGACGAACGCGGTGTGGTCGAGAGGACTTTGGCTATGATCAAACCCGACGCACATTCCAGGGCCAAGGTAAGGAAATTCGGGGGGAGAGGATTTGGATTTGGATTTTGATCAGGAATTTGGTTATGATTTGATTAGATCAGGAAATTTGGGTGAATGGATTTGGCTTTTGGAGAAATTTGGGAGAGGATTTGAGAGGAAGAGATAAAGAGGATGGAAAATTTTGTTTCAGGAGATCGAGGAAGAGATCAGGGCGGCTGGGATGGTCATCTTCGCGGTGAGTCGGAGTTGATGTCTGGGTCTGGGTCTGGGTCCGCTGTTTCCTAAAGGTTGAAAAGCTCCCAAGAGTGTAAAGTACGGTGTGAGTAAAGTGGGAAAGTCAGTATCTAACTTTACGTCCGCGCAGAGCGGTCGGTTCCTCTGCTCCCGTCCATCGAGTTCCCATTCGCTCAAAGAGTCAAACAATTGTCGGAGGATCCACTCTGGAAAAGCGGCTACAGTAATCCGGATCCACAATGGATCCTCCGACAATATTTAACCCTCAGAGCTAACGGGAACTCGGAGGACGGGAGCATCGGAACCGACCGACCACTTCGGACAGCCGTAAAGTGAGACACTGACCCTCCCGCACGCTCCTAACCTTCTCCCACCGTACTTTACACTCTCCGCCGGAGTCTCGTCGCGAATATAGTAAGTAACCTGAGAATCAGCTTACTATATTCCGCGACCATTCCAGAAACGCGATGTCCACATGTCGCGGGATCAATGCGCCGATTTCTACATGGAACACGTGGACAAACCGTTCATGGACGAGCTACTGGACTATGTCACCTCCGGTCCGTGTCGTGTGTTGGTCCTGACCGGAACCAAGGCCATCAGCCATTGGAGACAATTGATCGGACCGACCAGTGTGGAGAAGGCGAGGAAGGAGGCGCCGCACAGGTAAACGAGGCCCGATCCGATCAGTCTTTGTGGTCGAGGAGGCTTGATTGAATCCTGGACTCCAAATTTCCAGCATCCGCGCACGATTCGGAGCGGGAAAAGGTGGTCAAAACGGCGTGCATGGAAGCGATAGTTTCACATCGGCCGAACGGGAGATACATTTCTTCTTTCCCGATCGTGAGTGATCTCCTCGATCGATCGATCGATTTGATCAACCAATCGATCAACCGACAGATCGATCGATCAACTGATCAATCGATCGATCAGTCTATCGATTGATTGATTGATTGATCACTCGATCAACCGATCGATCAATCTGTCAATCTATCGATCGATTGATCAACCGATCAAATCGGTCGATCACCCTCGCCCAATTCCAGTGGAGCCAGTCTCGGTGGCCGACCAAGTCCGTTCGTACTTGGCGCACGAAGTCAATCCGACCTTGACGTTGGGCTTGGCCGAATTGTGCAAGACCCAACCGGAGGATCCCGTGGTGAGTCGGAGTCACCCTCCAGCCCTCCCGTCCGAACTGACCACCGGTCATTTCAGCGTTGGCTAGCCAATTGGCTCCGTGCGAACAACCCCAACACCCGATAATCCGAGTGATCACTTACCTAAGAAAGGAATAAAATGTATATAATATCCTTTTTTACAATAAATCCCCATCGTAGAAAAAAAGCAAAAAACAACAACCGAAAACCTTGCACAAAAATGCACAATATCCAAAAAAAGAAGTGAACTGTTCGATAATTCGCATTTTCGATCGGAACGCAGCCTAAATTCCTCTAATACATATCGTAAATTTAAAAGAAAAAAACCAAGCAGCATCCGAATGGGTTCCTGATTATCATTTTAGAAAGAAAAAAATCTACTAAAGGCGTAAATAAATCGATGAAAACAAATGTCGTTCCTTCGAAAAACCTGGAACTATTTGCACAACCAAGAAAAATATGTTCGGTCCGTCTCACTCCGAAGAAGGCCTCGAGCGCAAAAGAAAAGACAAAGATAAAAAAGACAAAAACGAAAGAAGACCTAAAAGACCAAAACGAAAAAGACTAAAGACCAAAAAAAAAAGAAAAAGACAAAGACAAAACCCAAAAAAGAAAAAGGAACAAACACAAATTAACTCTTACCTACCTACAAGCCTATAGAATATCCCCATTCCACCCAAATATCTCCCCGAACTCCCCCGATCTACACGAAACAACGCCAACCCGCATGGATCATCGAAAAAATGTTATTAGAAGATGAGTAACCTACCAAAAAAGGAAAAGAGATAGACAGAAAAGTTACACATACCACCGCGGCGAACTATGGCAAGGCCGGAGAGAATTATGAAGATATAATTCTCTCTGTCTCTAAACGACGAATCGTCGTCGAGTCGAGTCGAAAATCGATCAAGAGCGCGTTGAAGAATTGAGGACGTCTTGAGAAGGCGACGAGGATAAACCGTCCTCCACTTCTTTTTGTTTCTTCTTCAGTTGCTGAAAATGGAAAGGTCAAACGTTACATATTGTGATTTTAACAAGACGGAAGAAAAAAAAAAATGCGGGCGAAAGAATCCAAACAGAGGGAAAAAGCAAGAAGGCACTTACCTGCCGGAGAAGACTCAATTGTTCCATCATCTTGCTTTGATACTCGCTCGGTCGTTTCATTTTCGAGGAGATCGAACCGTATAAGGGGCTCTGAAAAACGAACAAAACAAAGCATGAGATCCAGTCGAACGGAGAACAACAACAAAAAAGAAAAAAGAAAAAGAAAACGACTCACCCTCGCGTTGAACCGATCCAAACTGGGCGCTCGAGTATACGTCGATTTGGGCGTCGAAGGCGTGGTCGGCTTCTGTTCGACGGCGGACGGTTCCGTCGCTTTCTTCTTTTGCTCGTTATTATTCGAATCGTTTTCGATCATCATCGGCGTCGTGGATACGTCCGATAAACTATCGGCTCGTTGTCGAACCTGTCCGTTCGCTCGTTTCGGCTCCGACGAGATCGTCGCGTCATGGTGAAGCTTTCGCTCGAGTTCGTCCATCGTCGTCGAAGGAACTGCGACGGCGGTCGGCGATGATCCCGGCGCCGATGGACGAGGTTTTCGTCGACGCGTAACGATCGGTTGGAGCAGCGGATTCTGAAATTAATTATCGATTATGATCAGCTGAAGGAAGCGAGACGAAAAATCGAAAACGGACTTACCAAACCGCCGAGCGTATTTCCCCACGGATTGTCGTTGACCGCCGGCGGAAGTACAGGTTTCTCCGCGGTCGCTCGTCGATCCAATAACTTCGGCTGTTGTTTCTCAACAACCGCAGATTCCGTCGGCTTCGCGGAATCCGACGACGAACCGTTCGGCATCACGACGGATTCGTCCGAAGGTCGAGCCGTCCTCTTCTTCGATACGATTCTCGGCCGTCCTCGTTCGAAATCTTTCGATTTGGAATCGGATTTCTTCCTGAAGCAGAAAACAGATTTAGCATTTTCGAAAGCTGACGATTAGAAAAGCAAAACTTACTCCGATTTCTCCGCCGAATCCTCGTCCTTGAGCTTCGAATCGATAATAAACGTGGCATTGCTGATCAAGCCGGCCGATTTCAATCGATCGTGAAAGGAACCGTTGTGCAACCACGGATCGTCCTTCGTCGGTGTTGCGATCGGCTTCGTTTTCGGCTTCGACGGTTTCCCGTTTTGGACGGTTTGTGCGGGCGATTTGGATTCGTCAGCTGAAAGTAACACAAACAGAAAGGCTACCAAATGGAAAATGACAAAAATCAATTGCAGAAAAACTCGAACACTTACCAATCGTTGCTTCCGTGGTCGTCGCTTGAGGAATCGGCTTCCTCCGCTCCAAACTTCCCGCACGTCTCGACGCTTCCACTTTCGCCGCGATCGTACTCCGCGATTTGCGCAACGATTGACGAACGGGCGCTTTCCGTTCGTTCATATTCGCCGGCCCGTTCTCGTCGCCCAACGCCGCGTATCCGAGCTCCTCCCAGATCTTCAACGGATCCTTGGTCAACGGGCGAATCGGTCGATCGTCGCCGGGACTCTCGGCCACCAATACCGCCACGGGTGCCGACGGTGGTAAACTTTGCGATCGTGTCACGGCACTATCGACGGTGGTGGTCGGTCCGGACGACGTGGAGGAAGCCGTCGGGGCGACATCTTCGTCTTGTTGCTGTGATTCGCGACGATGATTGCTACTCCTCGAATGGAACGACGCTCGTTCGACGAATCCGTTGGCCGTCGTTTGGTGACCGGCTGGCGGCGACATGGATTCGTAGCCGTCCGATTCGCTATTGCGTCCGCGCGAGGCGTGTCGATGCAATTTGGCGTGCCGAGCTTGACGCGCTTCTTCTTGAGCACGTTGCAGTGGGCCCATGATCAGTTCTTCGCGTTTCTCTTCTTGGTCCTGAAAATGGAGATTCGTTTTTTAAAAAAACTCCACGAAAAACTATCCAAAGAAGAAAAAAACGAGAAAAAGTGTGACTTACCGCCAATTTCCTCCATTTGGATCGTTCCTGTTCGTTCTCGACGGCTTCGCGTTGCTCGATCAATCGACGTTCGCGTTCGGCACGTTCGAATTCGCGCTGTTCGCGTTGGTCTTCGATCATTTGCTTGCGACGTTTCTCGATCAATTGCTCCTCCAGCGCCAGCTGAAACGAAAAAGACTTCTTAGTCAGAATCGAGAAAAACGAAGAAAAGAAAAATATAACGCTCTTACCTTAGTCTCCAAAATCTTGAGCTGTTTCTCATCCAAATCGTGCTCCGTCTTCGATCCGGTCAAGTTCGAACGTCGGCGATGACTGAAAAAGGAAAGAGAAGGAGAGAATGTTAGGCGATGGAAAACATCCGCATGATGACGAAGATGAATTATACAAGTATTCAGGAACGAAGAAAGCCAGGAAGCTAGCCGGAATGAATGAACGTCATCTAGGTCGAACTAGCTGCTTCGAGATTCAACGCTCCTGGAGAAAGTATCCCAGATTGGAAAGATCCACCAGAGAGACCCAGACGGGAAAGAATTCATCTCACCCAGAATGAAGAAGACCTAGAAGAAACCCAAACCAAGACTCGCCCACAATCAGCATCTACTCACATTCCAGAATCGTCGGCGGGCATCGAGCCGGAGAAGCTGGCGCTCATGAATTGCAATTGTATCGAACCGTCCAACGTCTCGTTGCCGCTCAACGACGGCGCCTTACTGTGCATCGGACTGACGACGGCCGTTCGATGATGATGCTGGACTCGTTGCAGATTGTTCTCCAATCTCGGCTGACCTTGTTGTACCGGCGTCACCCAAGCCATGGCCATCGGCTGTTGTTGTCCATAAACCACGGGCGTCGACGTTTGATGATGAGCCACGAATACTTGCTGATGATGCGGCGACGAGTAGTGAATCGATTGCGGTTGTTGTGGCGGCAAATTCATCGAATCGGGAATAATCGGCCGACCTGTCGGACGAGGCAATGGCGGAGGAACGGATTCGCGCGATGTCGACGACGATTCGTTCTCTTGCCACAATGGAAGTTGATTGGCCCAATGCTCCGTGTACGATCCACCGCCTCCGTTCGTCGTTTGATTCGATCGTTGTTGGGCTTCGGATTGCGCTTGTTGCGGGCTGGCTGATGAGGCCTGAAAGAAAAAAGAGCAGCGTCAGATGAAACATAAGCCACAACGAAAAAAACCGATTCTAAGCCGCAACCAAAAAAACAAACAAACAGAATAAGCCTCATTAAGAATAGAGGTTAAGAAAAGTGTCCCTCGTTTTTCTACTTACGATATAATAATTCCTTCGGAATTGCTGTAGGAAAGGAAAGGAAAGAGAAATGATTCGTTATCAAGAACGAAACGGACGAGGAGACTGCGAACACCCTCGGGGGAAGGAATATTTTATATATATAATATATACGGAAGTCCGTGCCAACCTCCCTCTCAGGCGCAACTTGGCGATGGCCTTTTTAGAAGCTAAAGAAGGAACACACAGAGCAAGGTACCGCCTAGTCTGAACGTCTCTTAGCTCCTCGAACTACTAGAATCTTAACACTGACTCGAATGACAAACCTAGACAGACAAAGTAAACGAAAAAACAACAACCTATCTACTTACCGTCAAGGAATTCCGACCGCCACTGACCACGGACGAATCGGACAAAGGGCAGGGCAATAAGGGAACTCCGCCGGCAGCTCCTCCGTGCGGCGCCACGAACGACGATGAGGCGGGCGCAAGCACGTGAAATCCAGCTTGCTCGTGGTGATGCGGCACGTTTCCCTGAGGCGGAGGAGTCGTTGCGTACGCGTAATATTGTTGTTGCTGCGGATGTTGGAGCGCCGTCGGCGATTGGTAATACGGTGAAACCAACGCGTAATGTTTCGCACCACCACCACCGCTCACGTCCGCGTGATTCTCCATCGTCGAGGAGCCATTGATGGCGCCGGGCAATACGGATGGTGGCGGCGGCGGATGATAAGGATGATGATGCGCCGATATGACCGCCGCCGATTGTCCGACCATAGCACCACCGACGATCGGGGCTTGGATCACGCCGCCGCCGTAATATCCACCGTTCGCTCCTCCGTAATACGCCACGTCCGACGGTGGAGTCGAGGATTCTTGAGCAGTTGGTTGATGATGATGATGTCGTGGAAGACCGCCGTTCGTCTGAAAGAAAAAGAAGACAGCAAAAATGTTAGCTTTTGTGAGAATTTGGAGAGGAAATAGGAAATTAGAAAGAGCTATCCTGGATATATTCAAAGTTTTTCTTCCAGGAGGTACATAGAATGAAAAAATTGAGAGCCTTCTTTTCAAAAGAGAAATTGAGAGCCTTCAAAGAGAGGAGAAAGAAATCGAGAACCCTTCAAAATAGCGTAAAACCAAAAACCCCATCAAAACTGAGAAAAACCAAAAGGATTTCCCTTCAGAACTGACCTGAGAAAAACCAAAAAGCCCTTCAGACCTGAGAAAAAAGCCAAAAGGAGACCTTTAGAACAGAGAAAAAACCCCAAAAGGTCTATAAAAAAAACTGAGCAAAACCAAAGGAATCCTAACAAGGGCCAAGCGCAAGTATACGTGCAAAAAAAATTAGCCAGAAACCTAATCAACTTTTCATCCAATCTTAGCTCTGAATTTCTCGATGCACTCAATACGAGCTCGTCTGATAAGAACGCACGTACTTTTCCACTCGACGGAAAATATCTCATTAAGCTAATTAGGTTTGTTTATTAACATTCAGCTTTCTGGCTTTTATGCTTTCTAGGCTAGGCTTCTTCTTCTTCTTCGGTATGCAAATCTCTTCGATAAACATTATCATCATGCTTGTGAAATTCTCCCCGATTGGTATCATATATTATTACGTGGAAATCTCCTCGCTCCAAATGATGATAAGAGACGTTGATTGTTTGGCTTGCGCGAGCTCGTTTTGGGTGGCGTAACTTTTAACTTTTTTTCATTCACATTCTTATCTATCTTTGCGAAAAGAGGATTTGTTGGGCGGAATCCATTTACGGGCTGTGCGGATCAATCCGACGAATCAGTTCCACTAATCCTATGGAAGTTGGGAACTCGCCCACACGTGGACACAAATTTAGAAGTCAAGGCCCATCGACAAAATAGTCGAGCGACGCTGATCCAATATATAAAATTGAATTCTCCTCGTCAAAACACAAAGCTCGAAGGACAAACTCGTCGATGATGGTGATGATGATATTCCAGCTGTTTTAGATAGCGCCCCGCCCGATCGCCGCCTGTCACCGTCGTCTTGTTTTGTCTCCTCTCTCTCTCCTTCCACGCACATTACTAGAATTAGACGCCGAACGATTACCGTTTTCTTCATTCCCCATATGTCCTACTACTTCCTTTTTGGTGACATTCTACGACAACACTGTCCTCTACTCCTGTTTTTGGTGACACTTTTCGAAATACCTCCGACAAACTGGGAGGAACTTTCCGAACCGAGGGACGCCGCGTATCCTTGACGAACAGAAAAACGTGCATAAATTTTAACAAATAAAAACTCTTCTAATCCCTTATGAGAAATAATCTAGGCCCCGACCAAAACTGACGACGATAATCGACGATGACATCCCAGGCGTAGACATTTTTGGGCGGCGAAAAGTAGAACTAGTTGGAACGCACAGAACCGGAACGATGTCGTCCGCAATAAAAATACAAGATATTTTGTGTTTTCTTCTTCTCCTCAATCATGACAAGAATTGGATCGGTCGGCGTCATTTCGTTTTGACTCATATTCGAAAAACGAATTGGATGCGACATTCCGATGAAAACGCTCCGAATTCTTCAAAGTATTTGACGACATAGAGAAATAGGTCGTTTGATTTTTTTATTGGACTCGTCAAAGAGTTTTCAACAAAAAAAAAGAAGAAGAACCGGACCTAGATATCTTATTTCGAGAACTTCAAATCCATTCGCCGAGGAAAACAATCATGTCATGTGTCCTATTTCCAGCAAAAAAACCTGATGTCATATCTCCTCATTTCCTTGTGTCCTAATATTTCTGCCCTAACGGTACTTATTTCCTTATGTCCTAATCAGTGAAACGGGTCATTCGTCCTCGGTGTCCCCGAATCACCTGCCCCGCAAGCAGGTGAAAGAAAAGCCTAAGCTTACGGTCCAAGTGCTTCCTGGACCGATAACGCGCCAAGAATCGGATCGATTTCGTTGCAGTCGCAAAAATCGACGCCCTAACAAATTCTCGACGCTCCCTGTCGTCTCTGTTGATTCAGCTCCTCCGAAATTTATAAATAGACAATATTCACCTGGCTACACTTCTCTAGCTTGTTTATATAAATAGAATCGAGAGTTCTCTCGGGCCCTCTCCGAACGAACAATACTCGAAAATGTTGCCTGCTGGTTTCTTCATTTGAAAACACACACATCTCTTTTCCAAGACTCTCTTTCGAAATTTCCCTCTCGTTTCGATGATGATGGGCGAAAACTTTTTCCATAATCCATCACGCGTTCCCTCAATTCAGCTACCTTTCGAGATTTTTGTTTTTTCTTTGTGTGAATGAAGAAAACTCGAGCTCTACTTCGTTTTCGTTTTCAGTCAAGCTCCGATTCCTCTCTTTTCTGTGCGTCGAAAATGCTGACCATTTTTCTTCCACACACAAAAAAAGACACGACCGACACCCTCCCGAAAAGGAAAAATATGTCCGCGCGTTTATCCGGAAAAAAAAACGAGACACAATAACATCGCAATCATTCCGATTCCATTTTCCGAATTGGGGAAAGAGAACTTGACCCGATCGATCGAAGAGAAATTGGCTTCATTGAACATGATTCGACCCGGCCGAAGAGAAATTGGCACTGGAAAATTGACATGACCCCGTAGAAGGGAATGGGAAGGAAATCGATACGAATTCTCGCCAGTCCTTGTGGCCAGTTTCCGGAATTGAAATGGTCGGCGACGAGGGCTTATCCGTTGCTAGACGACCGCCAGGAGGGAATGACAAGACCCTCAGTTGGATTCGGTCGAAGTAGAAGAAGACGAAGAAGAAGTGAAAAACGTCAAGCGTGAAAACGACGGTTAGCGTGAAAGTTTACGTTTGGAAGATCTCCTTGCAAGGAATCGAGAGCATGTATGAATCATCTAAATATTGCTTATCTTTTATGCACAGTCCCTCTTCTTCGAATGTGGGCACTGTACTTCCACTTTCTCCCTTTGGCGCGCAGCGAATAATAAGGCCAAATCGATGAAATGCCATTCCCTCCCCAAGAGGACTGAAAAGAGGACCTAATGAGCCGAGTTCCATCTATTAGGTACTTGTCAACCTGCCTGCCCCTCCCCTCCCCTTTACGGACATAAAGGGACGACGCAAGGTACTCCTTTCCTTGACGACGGACCGTCAGTCGGTCTATCTTTGGTGTGTTGGACAAACGACGAAAACAAGGCTTCAAGGTTACGGACAGACGGAGACGATTCCAGGCGGTCGGTCGGTCGGTCAGTCGTCGGTTTCTGCGATGGCTCTCGGGTGATTTTCCTCCATTTTCCCTCTCTCTCTCCGACGAACACCCGGTGGAAATCGGTAAAGACGAAAAACCACCCCCGAAAATCTCCCAAGGAAAGACACCGTCCAGTTTTGTTAGGAAAAGTGGAAACGAAAATTACATTTTTGTACGAAAATAGCATTTGTTATAACGACTTTATTCCAATTCCCTCCTCGAAATGTGTCCCGCCCACAAATCCCATCGGGGGCGGCACTTAAGAAACCGTTACGAGTCCTGTTGTACCTGCAACTCGCACACCGAACAGAAGTGTGACCCGAAA
>JAQGCW010000236.1:0-13877 GCA_034700065.1 Mesodorylaimus bastiani | reverse complement strand
TCATTTCGTCCGATGGCCACCACGAATACGAACGGATGGTCGGCCTTGATTGAGCTGTTTGGGCTTGGCGGAACCGAATCACTCGCACTGCGCGTCCTCCTTCCTCGTAGGCCTGCAAAGGAGAGAAGGAAATTGAGAGTGATCAAAGAAGAAACTCTTCCCCAAAAGGACTCACCTCGAACACGGCGTCGTTAATGACGGCGGCCACGTGCAAACCAATTCGCGTTTTGGCCTCGATCATGGGGGAAGTTGGCTTGATACGGATCGAAGACGCCTCGCATTCCGAGAGCTTGCAAAGATTCCATGTCCTTCGATCGGAGTCAGCTTGGAGTCGACGAACATTTTGGGCATCGTTACCTGAGAAGAAAGAGAAATTAGTTGACAAGACGAAGAAACATGAAAGTCACTCACCTTGACATCGGTCTCGACCATTGGCGCAACATTGCCCACAATCGATCTCCCGTCAAGTAGGCTTCCAGTGCCAGCACGTCTCCTCGGTTGCTCGGCAGAATGATGGAGGTGAGCTCGAGCTTCGGAATCGGCCAAGGGCTATTGGATTCGATTGGATTCTTAGTCTGAGTTCATTATGTTTTTATCCTACCTCGTAGTCTTTCCAAACACGATATTCGGGACCAGACACCACTTTCCGCATCACCTTTCATCAAGTCCAATCCTCGTAATAACCTTCGACGATATTTGATCGCTTTGGCCGGCGACTTGGCGTCCAGATCGACCACGGTCGTGTGAAATCGAAGCCACAAACGATCGGAGAGTTTGAACGGGCGAAACGGACTCGCCCGTCGATCATCATCTTCCGGCCGCCGATCGTCTCCGGCGAATACTTGCATGGTGATCATGATCGAGCAATCCCTGAGCGTTTGACAAACGAGACCGTGTCGTACGGATTCCAACTTCGAGGCGGTGCCGTCGGTAAGGTCGCCGAGATCGCCGAAGAAAATCGGGAACGGATCGCTGGGATCGGATCGAAGGACGTTGGCCGTTTCCAATTCTTCGATCAAAGCGGCTGTCGTCAAGGGTCCATGCTGGTCGAGTTGTTGAGCGCCGAGAAGGATGTCCAAGATGGATCCTGAAAGAACAGAAGAGTCAGTTGTGCTTATGGAATATGCTCTCTTCGGGACACACTTACCCTCGGAGCGGGCGCTTTGGCCACGGTCCGACCCGTCGTATCGCAAAATCCGAACCAAGGCCTCCACGAACGTCTCGAATCCATCGGCCGCATCACTGACATTATCATCGTCGTCCAGAAGCAATCGTCCGATTTGCGCTCTCGTCAAGTTCTGATTCTTTCCGAAGATCAGCTCTCCGTTCCGAAATATCTTCAAATGCGTTTTCGGACAGTCCAGAAGATCTCGAATGGCTCGTTTCATTCTATCGACATCGCTCGAGTACAAATCCAACGGACAATAATCGTAGATCGCCGATCCCGATCCACCAGCGTCGTGATATTTTTCGAACTGGGAGACGCAATTGGTGCAGAAGGCGGATGCGAGTAGATCGGCCGGAATGAATCCTTGCTTCGGTTTGATCTCCAATCCGATCACCGGGAATCCGTTGCTCACGGCGGTCGTCGATTCCCGATTCGCGGAGTCCGCCGCCGTCGATTCGCCGAGTTCGGACCGGCAACGATCGGCTCCAGGCAAATAGACGGTGAAATCGGGCATCTCCAAGACGCTGATGGCGGTCGTAGATTCCACGGCGATCGTTCTCCGACCATCTTTGGACATCGAGAATACGTCGGACTCCTTCTGGATATCCAGTAGATGTTCACCTCGGAGATCGATTCGTTTCAGAATCGCGATCAGATGTTCGCCGAGCGGGAATCGAGCGAATAGCGGATGAATCACTTCGCGGACGTATCGCAAGGACAATTCCAAATCGTCCCGCCGAGTTTCGACGCTCGTCGTTTCTCGACCGCTCATCGCATCCGGCGGCCGGCCGTGGACATCGTTCTTCCGAATCCTCCAAACCATGCGCTCGTTTCGTCGGCTGAATCCGATCACGTAATTGGCCATTCCTTCCCCGCGGAGATGATACTGGCGGTTGGTTAGCGAGATTTCGACCGGAGCGGTTCGATCGGTTTGATTGTCCATGATCAAGGCTGTAAGGAAAAGGAAGGATTGCATGATCCGAATGCGGTGTGGTTCGCTTTGGAGACGAAAGGGCGATGGCTGCGAGAAGTGATCGATCGTGAATCGTGGAGAAGAAGACTGGGATCAAATGGAGGAAGAAAGAAAAGGGAAAACTTCGATGAGATGGATGGAAACGAGCACAGGCTGAAACCAGTTTGGCTAAAGGAGTGTTTGCGAGTTCACGTGAAAACCGTATTTCAGCTGTGAACTTTTTTGATCGATGGCTTTTCCAGAAAGCTTTTCGGGAACCAGACTCGGTTCTAGTCCACGACGGTCCTAAGCGATCTGGAACTTAGGCACCTGAGCCAGTTCTCCGCCGGTCCAACCGTGAAAGTCAATCAGCTAACCTTCAAACTTTGCTCATGCAAAATTATTGCTCAAACAAGAATTCATTATACAGCAGCACTTCCTCGCGTTTTGTCGCCATCTCGTGCAGATGGGGAGGGACGAGGACAATCGAGGCTTCTCGGTGAACCTGGGTTCGCGAGTATTGATCAAAGGTGACCGTCGAGAAACAGGCCGAGTAGGTATAGTACCAAATGGCTTTTTTCTTCGGGCTTCTCCCACACACACACCGCACCGCGCGCTGACTGACTTTGAGTTTAGTCGATATTCGACTCCTCCGCTTCTTCGCGACCGCTTTGCCTGGCTAGCTAGAGATTACATAAGCAACGTCGATGTGCTGACAGCAAAGCCCCGTCGAGCGAGCGCCTTTTGCTTCGACGGAGAGCGAGAGGGGGAACACTCACCGAGCTAAAGCTAAAGCTAGCTAGAGAGCGTCCTAGACGCCAGTCGGTTTGCTTGTGGACTCTGGTAATGGCCGCGAATCAAACATGGTAAGCCATAATTTCTTCCCATATTCGGAGAACCTTTTAACGGGGGAACATTTTATGATTGTCGCCATCACGACGAATTGTCAACTTTTGCGACCGATTTGGAGTTTTCTTCTTTTTTTTGGCAGTGAGTCAGGTTGGTGATGGTTGTGAGGAAATATTTGCGCTTGTTTGAGGTGGAGAAGAGGAAATTGGTGACGCAGGTGAAAGGCGACGATGGGAGGCTCGCTATAAGCCGATGGACGTGTGTGGTCTTCGGGTGATGGAAGGGGAGTCTTGTTTTGCTCATCTCCCTCTCCCCACCTCTTCCGGTTGGGGGTCTCTCTCCCTCTCTCTCTAGTCCGAGTTTTTCATGAATGCGATTTCTAATAAGGCGATAGGGGTGGTTCGAGAAAAACGGCTCAAGCTGAGCTCGCATTCTTCTTTCTTCTTCGCCTTGGAGAAGAAGAAGAAGAAGGAGCTAGGCTAGCAAGGGCTAGCTAAAGGCTCCAGCAACGGGACTAGGGAAAAAACGAGATGAGAAGATCGAGTCTTGAGCTGACTGAAGATGGCTTAGCCCCGTAATGAAGGAGCTCGAACTTGAGCGAACTAGCCTTCCCCCCTCCGTCCACCCCGTTTATGGTTAGCCAATATTGTCTAGTTTATTGAGCGACCGAAAGAAGCCCAGGACCCGAAGACCGAGGCTCTCTCCCTTCAATAGGACAGACTTCCTCATTGATTTACTGAAACGCGTCCCCTTCGCCGACCGACCACCCCCGCCCCGAGAAAGCCCCTGGCCTGGCCGGACCCCGTGGCACGTTCGAACATATGTCCGTGGCCGAAGCTTATTACTCGCACCAAACTCATTCGGCGAGCCCCGTCCGCGTGTCCCTCCCTCCCGTCCTGCAGAGGACCCGAGTTCCTTCCCCTTTCTACGATCTACGACGAAGGAACTGGCGAGTTCTTTTTTAGCTCTTCGACCAAACCTTCTGGCCGCGTTGAGCTCAGCGAGCACTGCCCGATCTGCTGCCTTCTGCACCTGGCAGACGGGCGAGTGCCAGTTCGTCCGCGGTTGTTATACGCCTCATTATTCTTCTCTCCCGAAATAAAGTTCGGAAACGATTTCGAGAAGCTTAGATCCGTGCTATCTTAACGACTCTCTTTTCCTTATTGCCACGGAAGTCGAGTTCCTCCATCCGACCAATCGGTGATCCAATCCCGGTCGATCGGCCGGGCGGGGGGAGAACGTAGCAACCTGTTCCCGAGTTCCAACACCGAGTCCGGATTCACGTTTTTCTACTTTCTCCTCTGAAATTATTGTCGATCAGTTTCGAGGTTTGGCATTTCCCGTCTGGTTGAGGTTGCGAGGGTGGCAGCTGCGTACACATACAATTCAAGCCCCTCCGACTGGCCGATTTTTCATCTCCTCGAACGGATTGCTCGCTCTTCCTCGGCTCATCCATCGCACTCAGCCAGCTTTTTGTGCTCTGTCTCTCTCTCTCGCGATGAGTAGCTTCCATATTAGCTCGCTAATACGATGAGATCGTTAGCCGTCGGAGTGGCAGTCTTTTTTCTCTTCGGCTTCTGCTTTGCTTCTATAAGCTAGCTGTATCCGGAACGAGTTTCGAGTACTTGCTCGTCCAAGGAGAATAGATTCCCTACTCCAACGAGAGAGAGCCCCTCTGTGGAAACTGGAATGGAAGCTGTCTCGCGTTCGGTTGCCTTTTAGCAAATATAAGAAGCCAAGGAAGAGAGAGCGTCGAATCTTTTTCCCCAAAGGATTTCAGGTGTTCTTCCCCCGAGGAGATTGCTGCTGGTGTGGTGATCAAATCACGGACTACTGTTTCGGTACTCTTTTTCCTAAACACGAAATCAATCAAGCTAGACACGTTTGCATGGCTCGTACGCTCTTGATTGATAGCGTTCATGCTCGACGCCCTTCACGCCTACCTTGGATCTGGGCGAGAGGGGCTCGACGGGGAGCAGCGACCACCGCTTGTCCTTATGCATACATGGGCAGGCGCGTTTCCTTGCTTTTACTTCTCGCGGAAAAAAGATTACGAGAAGCTGGGGTCGTGTATGTGTGCAATTCTCTGTTCGGAAGTTGAGTGCTTGCTAGAACAGCACGGTCCGGACGGCGGAGAGAGAAAGAAAGAGCGATTTTCTCGTGTATCGGCTTCATTTGTCCCGAGCCCAATATGGTATGTGTGCTCTCTTTGCTTATGTGCAATGGTCGAGGAACACTCGGAGGGGTCGGCTATGAAATAGACGTCATAGACCACGACAGCTCGGGCGGCCATCGTACGGACCGAACTGGAATGGACGGCCACTCCGCCGAAATGGCGTTGAAATAAAATCGCCGCTCCCATTAAGCCGCTTTTATAGGAACGAATGCGAGGCGAGGAAGTTCGAAATGTATGTACGTACGTCCTCCTTCCACCACCACCGAGAAGCATTCCTCAGCTCCTCGGCTGGGTGCCCGGACCCTGTTGCTGCCTTTGCTTCTGCTTCTTGTGCCTCCCCCCTCCCGTTGCTCTTCTCGCTTTCGGAATCCGGAAACGAGCGTGTGTATGTTCGTTTCGATCGATTTCGTTCGCGACGAGGACGCATCGAACTGCGCCGGCGCCCACCCATTTCTTCGACTGCCCTGGGCCGCTCGCCCGTCCACTCGGTTGGCCTCCATCAAAGTCAGCTTATCTTGTGTTCGAAGTTGACCTTTTCCTGGACATCGAGCTCCCGTCGTTGCATTGTTACGAGAACAAGCCGAGTTAGCGAATTTTAGCAGCTAGCCAGTAGTCGATGGCCGATGGGGAGTGATCGGGTGCGATCGATCGGGCATTGATCACGAGTTGGGTAGATCGGGCGGTGAACGGTGGTAGAGGAGGGATGTACCTTAGCTTACGCGTTCAGTCCGCGATAACTGGATGTTAATCTTGGGGCGAGAAGGGGGCGAATGGGAGGAATGGTTTTTCTTCTCTCCAATTCGTCCAGTTCCCTCCTTTCTTTCGTTCTAGTCGTTTCGTCGGAGCAAGCCAAAGAAAAGAAGACGACGACGAGTAAAAGAGAAAAGGCGGAAAGAAGAGTGCGGGCCCGAGTATCGACGTAAAAGGGGGTAAAAAGAGCATCGGACGAAGCCTGCGTGCCTCCAACATAGAAGAAGCCGGCCGGCAACACCCCGCTGCTACTGCTATCGACAAGCCTCGGGGTCCAGCAGGCGCCCTTGTCCGCCCGCCCGCTAGGCCGCCCGCTCTCCTCCGTTCGTTGGTCGATTCCTCGAGGTCCCCTTTGGTCGTCGCTCGGTCTCCTGCTTCTTCTTCTTCTGCTTCTTCTTCATGCGCCTCCTCGGACCGCGCTAAAACGTCTTTTGCACATTTCGCCTGGATTCCGACGAAAGGCGACCAAGCCGAGAGACCCTTCGACCCCAAACAAGCAAGGTGCTATGCTCGTTACTTACCTTGCCGGGCGTCGTCCGCCTCCTCCTCCGTTGGCTCATTGCTAAATAAGGGAATAAGGAATTAACAATTTCACTCCAATCCGTGTACATTCGGACGGCGAGTAGAGAAGCGAAAAGAAAATGGCCAAGGAATATGTATTTCAATGGCAAATCGCCGTACCAAAAGCTTTGGCCGACGGCGCACCGTTCGACAGATGGGACGAGGTACGGACGGAGTGATCATCGGTTGCCCACAAGGATCGTCTGAGAGAGCTATTTTGCATTTGCAGGATTTGGGCATGATGATCGACAATGGATTTCTGCAAATCGACGAAGACGGCTTCTATATTTATTGGCTTGTCGATGGCAAAGTAAACCGATCATTAGCTAAGATCAGCCAGTAAGACCGATTGATCAAAACTTGGTCGTTTTAGGAAGCTCAGGTCTACGATTTGACACAAATCAACGAGGCGAGACAAGGTCCATTGCCGAAAGTAAGTCTCGTGCGCAATCTCTCTCGGTCCAATCGGACTCAACTTCGGGTAATGCTCAACCGCTCTGTAGGATCCGAAATTGCTATTCGATTTGGAGCAGCGGGGTGGTTCGTCGAAGGAATCGTTGGAAGAGCGTTCGATCATGGTGGTGTATGGTCAAGATTTCGTCAACACTACGAACTGGCATTTCGTGGCTCAGGACGTTTCGACGGCGAAAGTGAGAGCGAGAGCACCATCGATTTATCTCTCTGGATCGCGAATATGACATGCGAGGCTTCTCCTCCCGTATTTCTAGGCGTGGCTGGAAGGCCTTCAAACGGTGCTGCACCGCTTCCGAATCTATCACATATGCCCGATGATGTGCTTGAGGAAACAGTAAGTCGAGTCGGTGAGGAATCGATTCGTCCCTAATTAGCCCCTCCCTCACTAATGGCGCTCGTCCCGTGTCCTATCTCGTTGACGTATTTTTTTCTTTTTTCTAGTTGGAAAATGTTATGCCTGAGCGTGAATGAAAGGCGAAAGATTCCAGTTCGAAGGTAAGTGAACTCTCTCGAGGAATCTGTCTCGTCTCGTTCATCGATTTCGATCGACTCCCGTTGAAAACACGGCTTCGCTTGTCGTTCAGCATTACGCGAACATTCGCCTCGGGCAAAACGGAGAAAATGGTCATGCAGTGCCTTGTCGAATTGGGCTTGTGCCTCGGCGGCAAGGTAAGGCGTCGATCACTCTTGACACTCACTCCCGAATTTGATCATGCTCACCGAGCTGTTCGCTTTCCAGAACGAGGAAATTGAGCCGTCCGACTTCACGTTCGATAAATTTTATGAGCTATACTTGAAAATTTGTCCACGAACCGAACTCCAAGATATATTCTTACAACTGTAAGCGCTTTGACCAAGTCTCCCGCCGATGGCCCCAGTGTTAGCTTCTGTCCATTTTCAGAAGTAATGGTAACGACTATTTAACCAACGATCAATTGGTGATTTTCCTCAACGAGGTAGAATATCCTATTCGCTTCTGGGAGACTTTACATGAGAGCTCGAGTGTCGCTTGCAGAAACAACGCGATCCTCGTTTGAACGAGATTCTATTTCCATTCTACGATCGAATTCGAGTTCAGCAATTGTTCAAGAAATACGAACCGAACGATGAGTTCAAAAAAGAAGGTGAGAGATTGAGGTGTTGCGATCGGAATCAGTTTGGGCTGAGATCCGTTGGCTTCTTATGTCGTCCAGTGGCTAGGCGTTTTTGAGGAGAGGAGACATGCCATAAAAGGGAAGCATGCACACACTCACACACGTTAGGTCGGACAAAAGCATTCGGTCGGTACTATCCTCTTTGTTTGAATGAATGAAACACGATTTCGATTGATTTAGTTCTTACATGAAAGCGATAAACAGAGAGGAAACACAGACTCCTTTCTTGCAGATCGCATGTCGGTGGACGGATTTCTACGTATGCTAATGTCGGACGATAACGCGCCAGTGTTCTTATCACGCATCGAATTGTACCAAGACATGGACCAGCCCTTGTGCCACTATTATATAAATAGTTCGCATAATACCTATTTGACTGGGCGACAATTCGGCGGCCGATCGTCGGTCGAGATTTATCGTCAAGTGCTATTATCGGGGTGCCGGTGAGTTTGGGTTCCAGTTGGGCTCCGTATTTGCATGCCATCATCGTCATTAATCTAAGCGTCCTGGCCTGAGTGAGACCGGACGACAGGCGGAACTCAATCGAGAGAGAGATTGATTCAATACAGCGGCACGAGCGTTTTTGCAATTTCATTCATTCGTTTCCGGTTTCAGATGCATCGAGCTGGATTGTTGGAATGGTACGGGCGATGATAAGAGCGAACCGATTATCACTCACGGAAAGGCCATGTGTACGGATGTTCTATTCAAGGTGAGGTCCCAGGCACCCCTCCTACGAAGCTCTCCGGGGAAACCTCGGCTCGAGATGAAGCCGATGGAATGCAAGGAGGAGGGTGGATGATGACGGTCTTCCCTTCAGGACGTGATCGTGGCCATAAAAGAAACGGCGTTCATCACTTCCGAATTCCCTGTCATACTTTCGTTCGAGAATCACTGCAGGTTGGTTTTCGAGTGGATTGCAAAGAGGTCTCTCTTCATTCGATCAATCGATTTTCAATTTCAGTAAAGCCAACCAATTGAAAATGGCTCGTTATTGTATGGAGATATTCGGTGATATGCTTTTGTCGAGGGCGGTGGAGAACTACGCAGTAAGGACATCGCAGTTTCTCACTCGGGAAAACTATGAGTGTGAAAGGAATTTTGTATGCTTTCAGTTGGAGCCCGGCGCCACGTTACCCTCGCCGTCCTCGCTCAAGCGTAAAATACTTATCAAGAATAAACGTCTCAAACCGGACGTCGAACGTCGTCAGTTGGAACAATTCCTGAAAGAGGGTCGACTGGACGACGAAGGGGCCGACGATACGGGTGAAACGCCGACGATCGTTGCTGGAGAGGATTGCCCGCTCGAAGGTGAGCCACGGCGGATCGCTCGGTACAAGACCATCTCTCTCTCTATAAGTCCAATCGCTTTTCGTCCACCACACCACGAGCATTTAGTCCCGCCCGCCCGTCCGTACGTTGCTTTCGGGGGTCGTCACTCCCGACCGAACACGCGCGGAGCTTGCCGAGCCATTTTGTCCAATGTCCCCCCGTTTCTCGTTCCTAGTTGAGATGATGATCGCGGACGATGAGGACGCGCAGTTCGTCACCACTCCCACCGGCAGTTTGGTCATGTCCGGCGGCAGTCGTGGTGGCAGCGGACGAGCGCGAACCCGATCGCGATCCATTTCGATCACGGCTCCGTTGACTCAAACGAATTCGGGCGGCAGGCACAATAGCAGCCGACGGGCGGACACTCCTCGAGGTAGCTTTGTCGCTCGTCTCTTTTCGTCGTTCGTCCGCCGTCATTCATCGTTCGTCTCGTGTCCAGTGTTTCTTCGGAGTCCCTTTTTTCGTTGTGAACTAACTTCTGGCTGCGAATCGAATGCGCCATGAAAGAGACAAATTCGTTCCCGTTCGTCCGTGAGAGCATGAATGCTAACGAGTCCGAGTAGAGAAGCATGAGAGATCTTAGAGAGCTTTTCGAAGGTTGACAAGGATTCGGAAGGTGCTTTTTTTCTAATAACCCAAACTTATATCTGTGCTCGCATCGAACAATCGCTAAGTAGAATGGATCCGGGTGGAAAACTGACCTGGCTACTTCCGGTTTTTCAGGCGAGCCACCGTCGATGGTGTTAGCCGGCGACGAAGCTCATCCGGAATTGAAGGCCATGCAAAGTTCTTCCGAAGTATTCACTTTCAAAGGCAAACTCAAGTCTTTGGCCCAGTTGAATAAGCCCAAGGAGGTGAGCAGGGAGTGCACTGTGTGTTCGGAGTAGAGTTCTTTTTTTTGCTAATGTTTTTCCCCTTCAGCCTCAACTAAGCCAAGAGGAAGAGGAACGCCTTTTGGCCATGTATCACTATACGGGCGCCACAACGACCATTCATCCATTGCTCTCCAGTTTAGTCAATTATACGCATCCGGTGAAATTCCAAAGCTTCGATTTGGCCGAACGTAAGTTCACTACAATCATAGTCCGGCTCGGGGCTCCGCCGGAGGATGTTCGATTCCTCATTTGTGATTCCTGCTGACCGTTGATGATTGTTGTTGATCGTTTTCAGAGAACAATTGTCATTTTCACATGTCATCGTTTTCCGAAAGTACGGGTCTGGGATATTTGAAACAGAGCGCTATCGAATTCGTCAAGTGAGTCTAGATAGATCCGAATCGACCTTCACCGATGTGTCTGATCAACATTCGCGTCATTTCAGTTACAACAAACGTCAACTGAGTCGAATCTATCCGAAAGGCGGACGAGTGGATTCGAGTAACTTCTTACCACAAATCTTCTGGAACGCCGGCGTCCAAATGGTAGCGTTGAATTTCCAAACGCCCGACTTGCCTATGCAATTGAACCAGGGCAAATTCGAGTATAACGGCAATTGCGGGTGAGTGCTGGCCAGATCGATGAACTGTTATGGAGCTTCGAGACGGAACAGTTTCTTTAAGATTTCTACTCAAGCCGGACTTCATGCGACGACCGGATCGAATGTTCGATCCGTTCTCCGAGTCGCCAGTCGACGGTGTGATCGCGGCTTATTGTTCCGTGCAAGTGATCTCGGGTCAATTCTTGTCCGATCGAAAGATCGGCACTTGCGTGGAAGTGGAGATGTACGGATTGCCGACCGATACGATTCGAAAAGAGTTCCGAACGAGGATTGTGCCGGCGAACGGACTGAATCCGGTCTATAACGAGGAGCCGTTCGTATTTAGGAAGGTGAGTTCGAGTTTTCGAGGAGCAATCAGAGAAGGATTGATTGATCAATTGACTGGATTTCAGGTCGTCTTACCAGAACTAGCGGTGCTCAGGATAGCCGTCTATGACGAGAATAACAAACTCTTGGGCCAACGGATATTGCCATTGGACGGTTTGCAAGCGGGTAAGTTCCTTTGAGGTCTTTCAAGGCCATTTGGAGTGGGCCTGGATGCATCAAATGCACTGTTGCAGGTTATCGCCATATCTCATTGCGAACGGAGACCAATTTGCCCATGACATTGCCCACGGTCTTTTGCAATATCGTCTTGAAAACGTATATTCCGGAAGGACTGGGAGGTGAGGACGTCGATTCTCTCCGAGCCATCGAGGACAGCTGGGTCAACAACGGTTGCTACTTTCCAGATTTGGTCGAAGCCCTGACGGATCCGAAAGGTTTCCGAGCGGATCTGGAGAAACGTCAAAAGCAAATGGAGGCGATGGGTATCAAGCGCGAGGATATCGGCGAAGTGCTTCCGGCCCAAAGGAAACAAGGCTCGAAAGGCTCGAGCGGTGGCTTATCCACGGCCAATTCGGTACAAACCTCGACGACCGGCGGTTCAGCTCAACAGAATTCTCAAGCCGCCTCGCAAGCGTCCGCCGGAGCCCGAGAGGAGAAAGGTATTGGTACTCTCCGTACCTCTGAGGTCTCACGAACATGCGCAATCATACAGTTTTCTAGAACGTCAAGAAACCAAAATGGCTCAACTCGTCGAAGCAGTCAAGATCGACGAGCTACGCAAAGATAAATCGTACGTGAAATTGTTGAAGAAACATCAAAAGGACGTGGACGAACTGCGCAAACGACACGCCAAAGAGCGTACGCTTATACAAAAGCAACAATGCGCCGCCGTCGAGAAATTGGTGGCCGATAAGGATAAGGATAAGAATTCGCTGAAACCCGGCTCGGTCGCATTCGCTCAACGTCGATCGTCGAACGGCAGTGTGCCCGGGAATCGAGCGACCGGCGGCAACTCGCATCGACCCGTCTCGCCTTGTACGAGCGATACGCCCGACGAATCCGACGATCGATTGCGTACGTTGATCGTGCAACAAACGTACGACTACTCGGGACTGACGCGGCGTCAACGCGAGGAGGAGCATCGATTGATTCGCGCCCAAATGGAGGCCGAATGGGAATTGCTCGAGAAGTTGTTGGACGAAGCTCACAAACGGCAATTCAGCCAGTTGAAGCATCAATTGGAAATGTAAGTGGGCAAGTTCTCTCAGAACGAGTGAAACTAGTCGGAGGATCCTCAGGGTGGATTCGAGGGTGGATCCTCCGACTGCGGTTCGATCCTGAGTTGACTCTTTTTCTCTTTTCAGCGAGTTCAAAGAGCTACGCGAACAACAAAGTAAGAAATCGTGCGACGACTCTCGTAGTATTCAACAGGACAAAGGAATCAAGACCAAGGCCGAGAAGGATCGACGGATCAAGGAGGTGCAAGAGAAGAATCTGAAGATCTTCGTCGAGGAACGGAAACGATTGGCGTTGAAGCATCAGAGGCACCATGACCAAATGAGCAAGATTCACGTTGAACAAAAGGAGCAATTGAAGAAGGAGGCCAAGAGGGTAAGGACTGATGTTGTCATCTCTCTGTTCGGGTTCAACTGCCGGTGAACAGGGTTTGCAATAAAAGGCCCGTCCGCACACTGCTCGCCCCTTTCAGGCGCTCGAAATGGAAGATCAAAATCATCTGGAAGCACTATTGGCGACGAAATCGGAAACAGTTGTGTGATAGCCTTTTGTTTCGAGGGATTGCTTCGTCTTCTCTGTTTCTCTTCTCTTCTGCTCTATTTCTAATATCGCGTGTGTGTACATTTTGGGAGAACGGTTTTCTCTGGATTTCTATATCACCGGTTCTCCGATTCAAAATATTGAGCGTTTACGTGTATTGGCTCCGCTTGGGTAATATTTTAAACTATAATTTTTATATTTTCGTGGAAGCTTGTTTCTTAAAAAGAGAATCTAGCGGGCTCCTTTCCAGTCTCGGTCGGGATGAACTTCTGTTCTTATGATCTTTCGCTCGGAGAGAACTCTGGGCTCGGTCAAAAACAGCTCGCGACTTCCGGTGATGCTCTCCGAATGATGGCAGTGGGTTTTTTTAAAGCAGGCCTTGCCAAAAAGCTGCTGCGGTGTCTCGAAGAAGACGACGAGGAGGAGTTGGAGGAGAGAGCCTTCGAAGTCACTCAGAGCGGCGGACGACAAAAACGTGATGATCCGATCGGCAAAGCGCGCGCGTTGGACGACCGAATGAAATGGTGGCCGACATACGAGCCGTTGGATTATTCGTACAAGGCCAAACCGTACGGAACCTATTAGGCCTATATCGAGGAGATTTTCGAGCCGTTGGAATGGACTCAACGATCCGCCTCGTCGGCCAAGTTCCTGTATCAGCGCGATGTGGAGCCGGGCTTCTGTCCGCGGGCCAAGAGCGCGAGGTTAGAGTCGATGAGAATCGTTTTCGGTTTCTCCAATAAGTCGATGGCTTGTTCAAATTCTAGCTCGCTCAGTCCCAGTCACGGTCTTCGCGCGGACGATCGAATCGCCGACCGTGTGGTGCCGCTGATCGATTCGTACAAACCGAAAGCCGACTCT
>JAQGCW010000235.1:0-13882 GCA_034700065.1 Mesodorylaimus bastiani | reverse complement strand
TCTTGGCACTTGGGTCTGAGTCTTGGGTCTTTGAGTACTTCAGTCCTTGGCTTGCGCAAGCTAAGGACTGAAGTACTCAAAAGACGCAAGACTCAGACCCAAGTGCCAAGACCTCACCACACACCACACACCACCCAGACCTCACCACAGACAGATGTGGGCAATGAGGAACATACAACGAGACGTCTAATTTGATTCTCAATCTTAAAAGATTGAGATTGAGATCAGACGTCCCATTGTACAGTATGTTCCTCATTGCCCACATCACTTTGTCTGACCTACACTACTGATACCAAAAATCATTTTTTCCCTTTACTCCAGGCTCCAAAACACTACCAACTTCTTCATCGTAAATTTGGCCTTAGCCGACGCAATGACGGGTTTATTGGCGATTCCGTTCAAATTCCAAGCGGCAATGTTGCAAAGTTGGTATTTGCCGAACATCATGTGCAGCGTTGTCACATTCATCGAGACATTATCGCTCAGCGTCAGCGTGTTCACACTGACCGCCACAGCTGTCGATCGTTTTCGCGCCGTCGTATATCCGTCGAAAGCGAAATTGACCAAAGCGTGCGCCAAATTGATCATAATTAGCATATGGACATTCAGTGTGGCGTTTAGTATTCCGTACGGTGTCGATCATCAGGTCGCTTATATTAGTGCCAACGAGACATTGACCGTGATTCGTACGGATTTCGTACAAGATTGGACGAACGCCAGTTATTTATTACAATGTTTGCCGGTGCATAGCGAGGAGATTTGGTGGAAAGGTGAGGAGGATTTGGTTGAGGTTGAGTCCTCAGTTTCAGTTTGAGCTGTGTTTGAGTTTTAGTTTGAGTTTGAGCTGTGAGATTCAGTTTGATTCTGAGAAGCTTATAGTCGGGGTCTCCATCTCACAAGGAATGTTCACAAGGATGACACAAAACCCGACCTCAGGTTAAGAACTTAAGACTGCCACTTCGTGAGCATTCCTTGTTAGTAAGAGATTCGATCATCAACTTGCACTTATCTCGTCGACCTCGACCTCGCAACGACAGTATCTGACAGGATTCATGGCTGCAAGATCCACCGTACAGCATGAGAGGCCATGCAGGATCCAATCAGAACCTGATTGGATCCTTTGTGGCTTCTCCTCGTCAGCTGTCTGATTGGATTCCGAAGCCCCAAACCAACAAGATCTTGTTCGGTCCCTTGCATGATGAAACAAAAACCTCATTCAGTTGATCGCAAGAAAGAAGAGAGGACTCACTTGAGGTTACAATAATAAGACCTATCACAGAAAACAGATTCAGAGTTTTAGAGATGCATATTTTATGTTCCAATTCAGATACAAAACTTCGGGAACATGGCGATGTTTCTATGCTTTGTCAATCAATAGTAGCTTCACTGCCTAAATTGCGCAAAACAATCTATCTAGTCAAATCTGCTTCCAAAAGTCACAACTGAAAGAGTCTTTTTTTAAGATGAGAGCACTGTAGAAGAATTTTTTGGAATTTGGACAATAAACGTTGTACAGCGTCAAGGACCAAAACAGAGACCATTTCACAAAACTTCAAGCTGATTCCGTCCGTACAATCAAATCTGACAGCGTGCGAAACTTTTTCAACGATACACTGGAATGTGGATGTAGGATCTGCGATTTTCAAATAAAAACACGGGAAAACTTCGAAAAATCTTTGCGCAAAGGCTTCAAAAATGCTTTTGAAGGCCAGAAAATCATAAAAAGCTGAAGTAAAGTCCAATGGACGTATTGGCGATTTCTCTCTTTACTTGTTTGATTCATTTTCCATCGCTTTCGAAGTCATTTTCGCAAACTCTAATTTGAATTTCCCGCGCTTTACTACACCTGCACGCTACAGTATCTCGACCAAAACTTCCGGACGCTGCCGTTTTGACCAGCAGATTGACGAAATTTCATGAAATTTCGGGAAATGGTTTATCTTCGCCTCTGTACATTTTTGAAATTAAAAATTTACCAAGGCGAAGATAAACCATTTGGAAATTTGGAATTAAATAATATCACGGAATTTGAAAAACCCTTCTAATTCGACTGATTAACCTAACTTTCTAGCTTACAACATCTACCTAACAATCGTCCAGTATTTCGTGCCTTTATTCATCATCGATGGTGCTTACATAATAATCGGTTACAAGGTGTGGTTGACCAAACCAATGATCGATGTCCGGGACGAGCGAACACGAATGTTCGAACAGAATAAGAAAAGGGTAAGCCAGTTTGGATTCCCCAATGAAACTTCAAAGAGTTGTAGTTTTGGCGGGAAACTCAAAATTCAAAAATTAAGAATCTCCATATTTGCAGGTAGTCAAAATGCTCTCGATGGTCGTTGCTGTGTTCACATTTTGCTGGCTCCCTTACGAGACTTATTTGGTGCTGAATGAAGTTCGACCTAATATTAACGAGTGAGTCTAATTAACTCCTAATTAAAATTTTGGAGATCAGGTTCAAAAATCGACTGTGCTTCTTTTAAGATATCGATATATCAATATTATATTTTTCTGCGCACATTGGCTCGCCATGAGTAACAGTTGTTTAAATCCGATTATTTACGGCATATATAACGTAAGCTAGTCTAATTTTTGACGCCAATTTTAAAAATTTTTAACCGAGTTGAATTTTAGGACAAGTTTCAACGGGAATATCGACGAGTATTCAGCACGTGTTTCGGCGGGGATAAATCGAATTCGAAACCCGACGTGAGGCGGAATACGGGATTGAGTACTCACGCAGATTCCCAGGAAACGATATTCCTGAGGAACGAAATTTACGAACGAGGACTCTTGGGCAGTTGTCATTATTACATTGCTACCGAATTAGGGAAGGATGATGACTGAAAGAAGAATTTGGGTGAATAAACATTTCGAATGTAATGTACGTTAAAAGTTTAATCGCTCTTTGAAGCTACAAAAGCGCAAAGTCCATCCTCATTTACCTGTGTTCGATCAGCGATTTGATCAATTCGCGAACGACTCGAATATTGACGCTGTTGCCCAATAATCGATATTGTTGCCTCGTTGTGGAGTCTTCCGGAAATTCTAAAAGGCGAGCCACCGTCTTACGTACGTATTTCAAAATTTTGAAGGTATGAATCTTTAAACTTACCATATTCTTTCGGAAAACACATCAGATTAGCGATTTCCCGCGGAGTGAAATATCGAAGACTCAACGGACGCAAACTGCTCGATTTCTCTTCGTCATTGGTCGCAGATCGATATAGATTGTACGATTCGTCCACCTAAAAAAAGAACAAACGACTTCGGACTGTTACACGGCCTATTTAGGGAGGTAGCATTGCCAAATATGGACATACCAATTCCTTGCTGGCCGTCGTCAACACCGATCCAGTTCCCTCGACGTAATGACCGTAGCTAAAAAAAGTCAACGATGTAAATTCACCTGTATCAAAGAAAACCACTGATAAATCGACTTACCCTTTGGTGAAACAACACGATCGTCGATCATTCGGCGTAACAATATCAACGATCGCGCCGTATTTTGCCAACGTTCGATCGTCCAATAAGAATTTTGAGTGATCCGTGATCGAATTGTCCAAATATTCCGACAATGGCTTTGGTTGATCGATTCCCGGCAGATAATGCCACGATTTGACGATCTGAAAATCCAGGACTAATCGAATATCGTAAACCGAAGGTAGAAAGAGTAAGTATTGCACACTTACCTCCTGCGAATTGCCGAAATAGAAATCATCGCATTTCGACGATAATCGAGCCAAAAGGTAATAACGTAGTCGAGAATTTGGTACGCCGAATTGAACGGGACTGAGGAGGTATTCCTGAAAAATCCATGCTTTACCACCTTTCAATCCTTCGCAATAAAAAACCAAAGAATTTGAAATGACAACCAAAAAACCTCTGACTTACCCGATAAAAATATCCGGTCTCACGAAGAAAGGTGATCAAAGCGTTCCTGGCGTCCGATTCTTCGAATCCTTTGACATTTTCCAATAGAATATAAGTCGGTGGCTTGGGCAATCTGTAAAAAACACAGAGAGAGATACTGATGATCAGAAAAGGATACAAGAATCGGTCGCAAAGACACTTAACGTGGAAAAGGCGTCGAGAAGATGCATGAAAGAGTTTGTTCGATTATCAGCGGTGTCCATTTGTTTTCCCTATCACGCCTGATTTTGAGTACAGTAATATGTGTCTCTCAGCCTACTGAAGTTGAAATATGTACAGAACATGTATAGAGAGGAACTTTTCGGGAACACAAAAACTAACAAAAGACCCACACGCCCTTTAAAAAACGACAGAGCTGGAGCAAGAAACGAAAAAAAGCATACCTCGTGAACGGTTGACACGGCGGCGACATTATAAACATATCGGCGTCGAATTTCGTCAATTCCTCGCTCGATATTGACTGGAAAAGTAAAGAAATGTTCGGTCACGACTGCCGTTTAACAAAAAGACAGACATGCCGCAACTTTTAACTTTCATATTTGAAAAATTTAAAGGAACAAGAAAATTTAAAAATATAAAAATTTAAAACCACGATTTAAAAAAAATCGATTTCGCTCACCTGAATATTCCTCTGCTGCAACGAAACGCCGGGAAAATTATGTCGATAAACCGAATTCGCTGACGTATTGATATCGAAGGCGGCTGCGATTTCGAACTTGAATCCCGAAATATCTGAAAACGAAACACAATGAATCTTGAAACTTTCAAAATTATTTAAAAAAGCGCTTACCTCGTAATCCGAGATGCAGTCCGCCGATTCCAGAATAAAATTCGACGACTTTCAATGATTTCATTCTTGAAATTTCGTTCACTTTTATCGATCAATCACAAAATCCGACTCCGATTTTGCTTGCTGATCGCCGATGATGATCGGGATTTGGGTGAAAAAGTGAAGCTTCCCGCTACTAGCAGACATCTTTCAGATTTGTCATAAGCAGTTATCTTTTACAAAATTTTGTGCGCAACGAGGATGAAACCGCGAAACTTTTCGTTTTCGTTTTTTCTCATTCGTTTTGTTTTGATTTGACATGATATTACTATTTTGATATTTTATTTATTATCTTCGTATTTTCGTTCTTTCTTCGACGTAAATATCTTCTATTGTATAATTATCGGATTTTAATCGACCGTTCAACGAATTTCGCAAAAATTTGACGTTTGATAGAGAAGGTAAGTTTCCCGCCTCTTTTTTATTGTTTATTAGTTGTACTGTGTTAGTAACAGTATGTCCGTAAATCTGACTTTGATTTTAGGAAGTGTCAACGATTTCTCGATCGATCGACCATCATCGCTCGTAATTCTTCGGTCAAGAAGAAGAAACTGAAAAAATCAAACAGGTAAGCGTGGTCCTCTTTTTTTTCTTTCGATTTTTTTTTTAGTGGCTTTTGTTGAAACGTCAAGTTTTGGTCCGGTCCTTCTTTGTTTCTTGTTTCGTCTGGACTATTTGCAGTTATAATGTCATAACATGAAAAATGTTTACAAACGGCGAGATGTTTGATTTGAAATCGATATTTTCCATAACCGGATTTTTCCGACTCGCGGCTTTTTTCCGGTTTTTATTGCCTTATTATTGCCTTTTTATAACCTTATTTTTATTGCTGGTCAGTCTGGTTTCGCGGTATGCCTCGTTTCCTCAGATTCTTTGATCAATGTCCGAACTTTTTGTTGTCAATTTACTGTACTGTACACAACGAAACTTCGCATCCGATAGCGGTTCCTATGTTGGTCATTGGCCATTTGCTGTCTTCCTTTCCAAGTTTGAATGCCTCCTTCCCAACTTGATCGTTTTTACATTACGTACCTTTAAATTAACCTTTCTTTTCTTTCATTTTCAGGATTCGCTCCTGCTTCGCTAGTCAAGTTGGCATATTATTTTGTAAGTTTTTGAATTTTTCATTTTCTCTCTATTTCTTTTGTAAAATTTTGGAATTTTTTTCGAACTTTTGAGAAATCTGTTCAAGTTTTTCAATTTTTGGCTCAGTTTTCCCCTTTGTTTCTCTGAACTTTTGCGAAACTTACGAATTCTTTATTTTCCCTTTTATTGTGAAGTTTTAATTTGAATCATCAAAAGTTAAAAAAAGATCAGTTCATGAATCATCAGGCTTCGCATCGGACCAGCCGTTGCAGTCTGTCGGGGCCTCTGACGTCGTGAGCTTGATCTTTCAGTTCTGCAGGAGTTTGATGAAAGAAAACTCATCTTCTTCCCAGAAAATCACAATGGAAGTTGGCTCTTGGGTTCATTGGTCAACGGGATTCTGTATATCGAATAATCGATTTCCAATTCGATGGCCAGACTAGGTGATTATGGTCCATTCATCGGTCTCCGAGATCGTTGTCATTCTTGCAACTGGCATTGTTTCCAATGGAACGATTGAGCATATTTGGAACCATCTGGTAATGTTCGTGACTGCTGACTTGCTTGCACGAATGCTTCGGGCTGCCTTCGGGCTGCCCTTGAAAATCATCGCGGAAGCCAAATTCTCTGATCTTCCCAGTTCTGAAAGCTCACCGCTTTCAAAATTCCCCGCCCCAGATCCTCTTAGTTAGGTTTTTCTTCCTTCCTTTCTTTTTATTGTGTGTCTAAAATACGATCTTTTTCCTTTTCAGCCTCAATCGCCCGTCCATTTTCGTCACTCGAAAGCGCCGAGCAAGCTTTTTCGTCAATTTCATCGACGTCGTACCAACGATCCAAGTCTCGACGAGCTTCCTTCGTAAGTGTTTTTTTAACAAATTTTTGGGGAATTTTTTGAGTGTGTTTTGAGGGGTCTCGAAATTTATTTAGGGGAATTTGGGTGATTTTGGATTTTTTCAATTGTTTCTGCAGCTTTTTTCAAAATTACTTTGTTGAATTCGCTAGAAGGTTGATGCATTTCTTCTTTTCGTGAGCTTTTTTTTTCGTTTGGTAGGAGAGATTTTTGCGATTCGGCGCACTAAATTCGAAACGGGATAGTCGTAGAAAAGTTCTCCTTTTTTAAAAGTCTATTCCTTTCTCAGCGGCCATGTTGAGTTTTTGAGTTTGTGTTCGACTTTCCGTAGTTCTTTGGGTGTTGTAAGAGGCGTAGGTTTGTTCCTCAGCTTTCTTTCGAAGTTAGCATTCGTGTAGGAGGATCTGATGGCACTGTTCTGAGCTTCTGGCGCTTCTTAGGCAAACTGGGACGATGGGACCACGATTTGCTAAGCCCCACATTTGCTTCGGATAGTTGTCGCGACTATAGGATACCTTCAAATCGTTTCTTGTGGCCCAGATAAAACCAAGCAGCTGTCGGGCATTCAGTAAAGGATCGGGAGCTGCTAATTTTGCACTCTGGCCCTGCTAAACCTATTAGGACCCGACTTGGATTTATTCTCATTGTTTCGGAATACAATCGAAGGCGGTCTGCTGCTATTATTATTATCTAGAGATGTCAAATCTATTAGGACCCGACTTGCGTACTCAGTACATCACTTCCAATTATGGTTTCATTTATGCAGTCGTCAGTCACTCGGTTACTACCCGCGCAAATATAGAAGAATCGGATTGGGTGTTCGTTACATGGGTTCCGTATGTGTTCTCGTTGAGGCAGTCGGCAGTCTGATTTTGTACATCTCTTGAACATCTTGTTTTGTACATCTTTTGAAAAAGAGCATCTCAACTTGTACACTGCGTCACTTTTTGGAAGGCTTATACTAGGTTTTGGGCCAGGTTTTACGTGGGTTTCTTTAATTAAACTGGTAGTATCTCCTGAGCAAGTTCCATTTTCTGTGGAGGAGATTGACCCACTCCTGGGTGGTATCCACACCTGCGGCGTAGATCTCCCTCCGCACATGATAGACCGTCGTCGAATTCCTCTGTGTATGGAGGGTGAGCCACCCACCGCTGGTATGCATTCAATCACAAGATGACTCAGCGGACAGTGGGACGGGACTCATCGATGAAATCAAGCGTACGTCATCGCATTGCCATCTAGATACAGTAAGGGAACGCCTGCTGCCGATGAGGTGTCTTGGCCCAGTCAAATCTGTAAGGATCCGACTTGGACGTATGCACATTGTTTCCGAATACAATCTTAGGAGGTCTGCTGCTGATATTGCACTCTGGCCCTGTCAAATCTATAATGAACCGACGCGGTGTCGTTCACAGTGTTTCGCAGTATGATCGGGTTTCTGCAGCTGCTAATTTTGCACTCTGGCCTTGTCAAATCGAGAAGGACTGGACTTCGACTCATTCACATTGCGTCGGATTAAGATCAGGCGCATGCAGGTGTTGATCACGCCGTCTTTGGCTGCTATAATATGTTGGGAACTATTTGCATTCGAGTGAACGTAAAGTTGTTTCGTTTGCCTTCGATCGTAATTCTGATGAATTTCGCATCGAAAATTTTCACAGAATCAATTTTTTTTGGTTTGTTACCCGAATCTAATTTCGCGGGCGTTACCTTTTTGTTCAGACCTTTTTTGCTCGAATCTTCCCTCTTGACTTGATCACCTTTTCCGAAACTGGCCATTCTACATTTTCAGGATTTCTCTCTGGTTCGACAATCACGTTGGGCATTTCTACGACGGATATCATGGGCGATAAAACGTTGAATTTGAAGGTAAGGTATCTTGCGATGTTTTTGAATGGCTACTGGTAGCACATTCCTTTTATTAAAAATGAACTTCCTCTGTCTAGGATTACAAGAACGCGGAACAAGCGGATCTGATCGACGCTGGTAAGTACTGATTTTTTAAATAAATTTTCTAGTGAGGAATAGAGGTTTTAATGTATTATTTTTAAATCATGAGCACAGTAGGTATGTTTTGAGACAAAAAATGAACGAATCTATGGGCCCTCTGGTTAATATTACTTTGACTCTTTTCTGGTTTTCAAATCCCATTTTTGTCATTGACTGTTCCTTTTTCTTTAAAAATCGAGTCAAAATGTTGAATGTTCAAATTTCCCGCCAAGAACTTTCTGTATTTATCTCATTTCTTCTTTTTGGGTTTCTTCCATCTTTCTTGAACCCTTTTTCAAATTCGTCCAAGAGAACTTCAACTTTCACAGTCGCCCTAACTAATCCGTTACTCTTTTTTTTCAGAAAAATCTCCTCGGCTACCGTCCATCGATCAGTTCAATTTCGTCCATCACATCCGCACCATCATCCTCAACAGCCGCCCCTCATCACATTCCCGGCTTGATCGCACGATCGCGCGAGGAACGTCAACGATGTCGACGCGAACGCGACGAACACAAGAAGAACGTGGCGCATCTCCAACGACGTGTGGACGAATTGAAAATGAAATTGACGACCAAACGCAACGAAATATCGCACGTCGAGGAGAATTCGTTATTATTCAAGAACGAGCAAAAGCTATCGGATCAACTACGACGGTATCAAACGTTGTACGATAATAAGCAATTTACGAACATACGCGAGGAGACGGCGATCGTGCAACAAATCGATAAGTTGACGAGGAATCAGAAACAATTGAAACGATGGCGAGCGATGTGCGACGAGAGGGACAAGTTGGAGGTGGATTGGAAGTTGGCGAGGACGCAATTACAGGTGAGGATGGGGTGGGCTATGGGGATTTTTTTGGGGTTTGTCTTTTGTCGTTTGGGTTTTTTGTCTGTTTTGGTTTTTAGTTGCTTGGCTTCTTCTCGTTTTGTCTTTGTTGGCTTTTGTCTTTTTTATGGGCTTTTTTCAGTGTTTTGGGTTTACTTCTCGTATTTTGACCTTTTGGTATAATTGCCTTTGGCATTTCGGCTTTTGTCTTTTGTCAGTTTTTGGCTTTTTGCTTCTTTTTTGCTGTTTGATTGTCTTTTGACATTTGTTTTTGTTTTATTTTTCGTTAGAATGGCCGAATGGGATTGCTAATTGATCTTTTGGGCGACCGAATCGATCGATCGCTTCAAGGTCATGATCAACTGATCAATTGTTACTTTTCAGGCTGTCTTTTCAAACATCCGTGAGTCAAGACGAATGGAAGAAGGCCACAGGGAAACGTACAAACAAAGTGTTCAAGCTGTGACTGCCACGAAAAAAGGTAAGCGGTTTTTGGGGCTCCTTTGCTTTTCTTTTTCTTTCTCGGTTTCTTCTTTTCGGGTCCTTTTGTGAAGATTTCACTTTTGGGTTTCTTCCGTTTCGGGTTCTTTCTTTGGGCTTTTTTCTTTTTTCTTTTCTTTTCCTTCAGGGATTTCTTCTTTTTCTTTTGGCGTTTCTCTACATTCGGGGATTTTAAGTTCCTTGTGGTTTTCTTCTCCAGGGATTTTGCTTTTTCTTTGGTGGTTTTCTTCCTTTTGGGGTTTCTCTTATTTTAAGGATTTTCCTTTTTCTTTTTTGGGGCTAATCTTCTTTCTGGGTTTTTGTTTGTTTTTGCTTTCTTCTTTGGTGATTTCGCTTTTCAACTTCCTTATTTTCCTTTCAGAATTGAACGAATCGTACAATCAGAAACGTCGATTGATACAAGACTACAACGAGCAACGACAATCGTTTTTGGATTGGCGGCGAACGCATCCGGCTGAAGCGGCCGCCGTCAATATGGAACGATCCTCCACAACTGCGACCTCAAATCGACGTCCAATTCCGCCCAAATTGAAACGCAAAACCAGCGGGATTCACGCGGGGAGTTACGGTTCCCGATATGGATCCTCGGCGATGGGCGACGAAAGCGATTCGGATTCGGATGGGTAAGTGGTTGAGGTTTCTTGGAGTTTCCTTGGGTTTTTCTTGGTTTTTTTTGCTATCCTTGGGTTTTTGTCTTTTTTCGGTTTTCGTGTTGTTTTTGTTGTATTTTTGGCTTTTATGTTTTGTCTTCTGGCTTCCTTGGTTCTTTTTGGCTTTTACCTTTTTGATTCTTTTTCCCTTATCTTTTTTCTTTTCAGTGGCACCGATTTCGAATTATTTTGGGAGGAGAAACGGGCGTGTCGAAATTTGATCAGCTACTTACAACGGATTGCTCAACAATCGACGAGCACAATCACAACCACAACAACAACGACGGCCATGGCTGCTTTGTGTTTGACGCCGAGTACTGGGTCGACGGAGAGTGAACAGAATCACGCCGCCTTGAGCAACGCTTCGTCGTTGGCCGAGGATCCGCATTTCTCAGGTGAGCGCGCATTTTTTCTTTTGTTTTTTAGCTTTTGGCTTTTTGAACGTTTTTTCTTTTGCTTTTGGGCTTTTGGCGTTTTTGACCTTTTTCTTTCGGCCATTGGCTTTCTCATACCTTTATCTTTTGGCCTTTTGCTTTTTTTACCTTTTCTTTCGATCCTTTTTCTTTTGGCTTTTGAGCTCTTATCTTAAAACTTTCTGTGTTTTTTACGGTTTCTTTCACTTTTGCTTTTGAATTTAAGGAGCAATGTCACTTACTTTTTTTTTTTGCTTCTCTTTTCAGTCATCGATTCGCACGCGGACGATCCGAACGGAAATTTGATCATGCTCAGGAAGGATTCGGGCGACGAAGCGGGGGCGACGGCCGAATCATCGCATCCCGCCCGGAGGAGAGTGTCGAAGAAGGACAAGGCGAGGAAACCTCATCAGGTTAGGGTGTTTCCTTTTTCTTTTTCAGTTTTCTGTTGATAGCAGTTTTTAGTCTTAAAGAGACTGTTTCGGTTGACCTTTGGCTCTCCAGGCTTTGGTTTTCTTTCCTTTGGCTTTCTAAAACCAAAAGAAAGAAAACCAAAGCCAAATCAGGTGTAATGCAGACCCCTAGATGACAGACAATGGTTTCAACAGATCAATAGACCTCTTGGTGTTTTTTTTTCAGGCAATGACTTACGATCCTCAGACGCTCAGTCGATTCGACTCGATCGGTGTGAACGCACCATTGACGGTGAGCGACGTGCCAGTGGCCATCGAGAATTTGAAGGACAAGTTGGTAAGTCGGTGGATTTTATGTTTTTTGTTATATTTTTGTGTTTTTCATTGATCTATGGGGTCTGTAGTTTTCCTTTTTGGTTTTGGCTTTCTTTTTCCTGTGCTTTTTCCTTTGGTTTTCTTCCTTTGGCTTTTTTCTGGAAAATCATAGGAAAGAAAAGAGTTGAAGGAAAAAGCTGAAGGAAGAAAAACCAAAAGGAAGGCCAAAAGAAAGAGAACCAAATGCAAATAAAATAAGGAGAACCATAACGGGAAAAACTAAAATCGCAAAAGAGCAAAAACCAAGAAAGGTAAATACAGAACCCCTCTTTGGCTTTGGTACTCTCTTTGGCTTTTTCTTTCCTTTGGCTTTGGTTTTCTTTCTCCGCCTTCGGTTTTCGTTTCTTTCCTCTGGCTTTTTTCCTTTGGCTTTCCTGGAAAGCGAAACTTTCCTTCCTTCGGGTTTGCTTTCCATCGGTTTCTTCTTTACTTTCGTTTTACGGGAAAGCTAAAGAAAAGAACGTTAGAGGAAAGAAAAGAAAACCAAAGGCAGAAAATGAAAATCAAAGACAAAGGAAAGAAAAAAAACAGAGAGAACGCCAAATAGGCGTTCTGTAGTTTTCTTTTTGGGTTTGGCTTTCTCGGGCTTTTGTTTTTCTGTTTTGGTGAAGATTTTCTTTTTTTTGCCTTTGGTTCTCTTTCCTTCGGCCTTCCTTTTGTTTCTCTTTCCTTCGGGTTTTTCTTTTCTTTCGCTTTCCGAACCAAAGGGACGAAAAAACCCAAAGGAAAGAAGAAAACCGAAGGAATGAAAGCCATAGGAATGAGAACCCAAGGAAAAGCCATAGGAAAGCTGAGAAAACGTTTCCCATTGGTTTCATGACCTAAAACCTCCTGTTAACCTCAGGCCTAACATCACTCTTCCTTTCTTCCAGAAATACTACGAAGATCAAACGCGTCTACCGCCAGACACGACGGCGGCCAATTATTGGTACGAAACGTTCGGTATCCCGACCCAGGCCGAACGTATGATCTCGTCGGAATCGGAAATGACAACCGACAGCGCCCGATACTCGTTGATGACACCCTCGGACGCCGACGATTCATTCTCGACCACCGGCGGCCTCCAATCGCCCATCGCCTACAACAATAACAACGACGACGAGTCGCCATCGATCGCCTTCGTCGATAATCAACAAGAATCACAATCGTCATCATTCGCCAAGATGGCCGCCGGACGCCTCTCGTTCGCCGCCAGTTCGATGGAGACCGACGAGAGTAGTACGGCCGCAACACCGTTGGCCTCCACGGCAACTTCTTCTTCGTTTCCACTTCCTCGAGATCAAGAGGACAAAATGACGACGATATTGACGAGAATACCGACGTGCGACGAGGGAATCGCCGATTTGGCATTGGACACGCTGAGTAAACATTCGTCGGCGGGAGATTCAAATTGCGACGAGGTGGATGAGATTCGAAATCGATTGGTGGGACGATTGGAATCGTCGGGGAAGGCGACGAATAACTGATCGATCGTATACGTTGGACGGAGAAGGAAAATATCGAATGGATTACAGGTTGGTTGGCGAATGGAAATTTTGGGGATTTTTTTTTTGCTCGAATCGTTGTGCTGTTGGTGTTTTGTGAATTTTTTAAGGTTTACTCACAGTTTTTGTCTTTTTTGAGGATTTTTTGTAGAATTTTTGTCTTTTTGCGTTTTTTTACTTTTTTGGTTTTTCTTGGGGTTTTTGTCTTTTTGCAGTTTTTCGTCTGTTTCTTGTCTTTTTGCGTTTTTTTTCTTTTTGTAGGTTTTTGGTTTTTGTCTTTTTTGATCTTTTTGTGCTTTCTTTTGTCTGAAGTGTAATTAGTTTTTCTTGATGATTTCAATGTTAGGCAACACAATTTCTTTCGATATTTTCGAGTTTAGGCGCGAATTTTGAAATATTTTTTCGTGATTCTTTTCAAAACCGTAGCAATATTTTCTTTGAATTTTTTTTTAAGTTCTTTGCGGGAATTATTCGGTCGTTGAATTTTCCGCGAGACTTTGAAAAATGTAGCAATATTTTTTT
>JAQGCW010000234.1:0-13898 GCA_034700065.1 Mesodorylaimus bastiani | reverse complement strand
CCACCATCTCCTCGGCGGCGTACACGGACTTGCCGCATTTCGGGCATTTGGCCACGTCGATCGGTTTGAAAGGCATCTTTCCAAATATGTTCTGCCGACAATCGGGGAATAATAATAATAAGCTGCGACGGGAAATCTGAAACAGAAGATGAATCAGCGATCGATAAAAATGGAATAAGACACACGAGCGGACGCGGGTGGACGCGCTGTGTTTTACGGGGCACTCCGTAAATGGTCATTTCGCGCGAGATGGCCAGTCGATGGAGAAGACGGGCGACGGTGAAAGTCGGTCGAGGTCAAGGAGACAGAGCTGACTGGTGGGAGTCGTGAGACATGAAGAATGCGAGACTCAGCAATGACCAGCGGTCATCTCGTTCATGAATGAGGTGAGTCATTCGTTGAGAGACCGCCGGTAAAAGGTTCCACGGTAATCCCATGCACAAATACGCCCGTCCCCTTAGGAGGAAGAAGCTTCGGCTAGGTATTCCTCGACGAAAACTGCTACCGTAGTCTTCGGTAAGTCACGCGGGCGATAGAGCCGACGTCTGGAGAGAAGAAGCTCCGATACTAGAACAAAACTGGCGAGGATTCGCGAGGAGACCGAGAGGGATGATGCGGCTAGAGTGGAAAAGCCGGCTAGCTAGGACTAGGAGCACCACTTTTCGAGGAGCAAACTTTTCACGAACGGGGGCACGCGTCAGACGTTTCGAGTTCTCTCGTCAACTTCTACGCGTAGTCAGGTAAAATATATATACGATCGAGGAAGCATCGGGCGCCTGTTCACGGAGTCCAGATTCACCACCCCCCCCCTCCGGTGGGGCCATGACTCGGCGCCTAGCGGTTCCTTCTTCCCTTTCGCCCGCCCCCTCGCAAGCTTATTACTAAACCGTCAAGAACTGGACAGGCGGACGAACGGGAGCCCCGACGAAATTTCAAGTACTATTTATAAATTCACGCAAACTAACTTTTTCTACGCCCGCCGCCGCCGCCGCCCGCCCGCCCTTCGGTGCACAAGTGTGATCCCCGCCGGAGAGGAACCTCCGAAGGTTTCGAGGAGTCAGTATAAGAGAAACTTCGAATTTCGTCCATCCCCTCCTTGCTACCGGTCGCCGCCTGACGCAGCTTCTTCACAAGGAAAAAAAACACACAAACCACGAGCAAGCAGAAGCTACCAACCACCGTTCGGAAACAACATCGAGCTGGATTCTTCGAGAGGCAGGGAATTCGAAAAACGATTCTCTTTCCCCGGCCTGAACGAACATAAAGCCGAAAGTGAATGAGTAAGCAAGAACGTGTCACCAAATGCCAGCGCTTCTGACGTTTTTGCAGTCGCAAAAGCCTGATAAGCCTGCCTTTCTTCGATTCAGTCGATGGACGACGAAAAGCGTATTCAGGGAGTCCCCAGTAGATGGAATGGAACTGCGCGAGATTTTCGAATCAGCTGACCGAAGACCGACACTCGAAGACACTCGCTGCACGTTTTTCGTATTCTGGATTTTGTGGACATTGGGCGAATTTTATTTTTAAATCTAGGAGCCCGTTGGTTTCAGAATAGCCCGAGAGAACAGATGCAAATAGACGAGGGAGCCAGTGGAGTATAAAAATACATGGCGATTCAGATTCTGAGTTCTGAGGAGTTGAAACACATTTGACCAGAAGGCAATGAATAACAGGGGCTCTCATCGGTCAAAGCAGAAGCCGATAAGGAACAAGCGCCAATGATAAAGCGGTCGAGAAATTCAGGCAAAACGCATTTTAGGCAGGTCACTCGCATAGGGTAGTTCCAAAAATATTCACGAGGATTTTCACTCGAAGGACAAAAAAATAATGAGATACCTACTTCTTCATGCTATGTACTAGTGTTGTCTTCGATAGCAACCAGTGACTAATGAATTGTCAGCAATCAAAGGGGAGAAACGGGCTTGAATGGTTTACCCGCCAGTCCACGATCACCGTCTCACCCTCCACCGGTTCCGGTTCCACGGCAAGAAGAAGGAAGACGCCATCGATGATCTCGATCCCCTTGTGAAGATATGTGATCGCTTTCTCTTCTTGGTGTTTCTGTCGGTGTGTCTTGCGTTTTGCGCTTTGGGCTCTGTTCCGGCGAGAAATATCGAGATTCCGGCCAAAGTCATCCGTAAAAGTGCAAACGATAAAAACACAAAAATAGGACCACGGCTTGCATAATACCAAGCTGTCAACTCTCATCGACCTAATGCGTCCCAAAAGTGCTTTCTGATGGAGCCTTCAGAACGGAAAGAGTTATTTCGACTTCGATACACCTTACCGAACTGTTCGTCCGTGTCCTTCCTTCGAAAAGGGCTTCTGTATTTTTTACAGTCCACCATGCTCCGATTCATCGTCGCTTTGCTTCTCGTCGTTACGATCGGCGCCGCGCCGACTCCTCAAGAGGACGAAGGTCTCCGAAGCCCCAGCCGCTTGATCCAAAAGCATCAAACCTCAGCTTATGTTTTCTTTCAGGTCCCGTCGATGCCGTAATGTTAACCGACATCGATATGGGCAACATCATACAAGCGTTCCTCAAAGTCGCGGATATGTTCCAGAAGAAATGTCCCATCGAAGCCATACTGGTCTACATCGCCAAGGAGATTCCGCATTTGACCAAGTCCTTCGGATTGGTCAAGTTGGCATGCACTGCGATGGGGAACGCGAATCCCGAAATGGGCAAGGTGTGCACGATGATCGAACAAAACTTGGAGAAGTTTACGAAGGTTATTCCCGATTTGCCCAACGTAGCCGCCGAGTGTCGCGGAAGTTAGACGATGATATCGATCGGCATAAACGTGATCATTTCGATGTTGCCGTATAATGACCTAAAGGGTGGTTGTTTTGTTGCTTCTTTGCGATTGCACACGGAAAACAGATCGGAAAAGCTCTCTATCCTACCGTCTCATCTCTTCGATGGATCTCGTCAATTCAAAGCCATGCACCTTTCGAACGTTCGAGCAAAACACAGCTGTCCTAAACACCAGACATTCAGCAGTACAGTATAACTATCAGAGATATTTTCACAGTGTTTGGTCAAAATGAAAGTGCGAAATCGCATTCTCAGGACTCTTGATCATATTCATTTCGGCATTTTGCATCGCCTCGAGCTCCGGTTTGAGTTGACTCCTTTCTTTCTTTTCTGCTTCCGTTGATCATCAGATCTCTGTCGTTTTCAGCGTCCGACGCGAGCTTCCAGTCCGAAGTCAACGTTGACTATTATTGGATCTTGCCCTCAAAATTTTCCAAACGCTTCTCGCCACGGCCGATCTCTTAATTAAGAAATGCCCGGTCGAAGATGTTCTCACGAAAATCCTCGTCGGAGTGCCCGAACTCATCCAAGCCAGCGGAGTCATCGGTGACGTTTGCGAGATGATCAAGAGTTCCCAACTGACCGAGGTCTTTCAAGCCGCTTGCGTTTTCCTCGACGAGAATCCGACGTTCATTCGGAAAATGCTCGAAGAGATACGAGAAGAAAAGCGACCGTCGAATGCAAGAAAGGAATGTCTGTGATATGAGATGAGGGTCATAGTCGGAGGGTTAACCGCGGATTCACTCGGGGAGAGCGGTTACCGTAATCCAGATCCACACTGGATCCACGGAGGATCTTCCAACGAAGATGCGCCCTTGATGTTGTTTTGTCTCAACCCTGAAATCTACTTTGCACTCTCGCGCCCGTTTCTTCTCCAGTGTGCCCTCCCTCCTTCGGCGGTCTCATTGTACACTCGTCCGTCCTCGGAGAATGTCGACTCGCCGCCTTCTCTCGCTCCCGTACATTCTTCTTCTGATCGCCTCCTCTTCGATCCCGTTCTCCGAATCGTTGAAATGTCCCGATCTGGAATCGATCGAATACGCGCCCGGTCATTGCGTATACGCCGAATTCGTTCTCAATCGTCCGCGATTCGACTTCGGCTGGGCGAAAACTCGTTGCGAGCAATTGAACGAGAGTCCGTACGTTTGGGACCCGCCGCAATTGAATACGACCCGGAAACATCGACGAATAGAGCGGGCGTTGGGAAAAATGGACAAGACGACTCGCGACGGATGGATCGTTTGGCTCGGATTGATGCGCGACGAACCGGCATCGAGCGAGGAAGCGCTCGATATGGAAATCTGGCGCGAGAAGAGCGACTGGCGTTGGATCGCCGACGATACGGGTATCAAAACTACGAAATTTTGGTACGCGCCTTGGGATGAACCGAACAACAAAGCGTTCGCCGCCGGCACGAACGATTCGTCGAAGTTGGAACGATGCGTGTTGGCGTTTCTGTTTCGGAATCAGTCGGAATTTTGGATCGACAATAAATGCACGATCGACGCGAGTCGTATCGCCACGTTCCCGTTCGCCGGAGTCGCGTTCGCCTTGGTCTGCGAGTCGAGCACGCCGCATCAACGGAGCGACACGGGCGCGTCGATCGCGGCTGCCGTGCCGTGGCAGTACGTATTCCTCGGATTGTGCATCGCATTCTTCCTCGTCTCCGTCATCATCTTGGCGGTGGCGTGCATTCTGCTCAAGCGAGAACAGCGAATGGATCTCGACTTCAAATTGCGACGTCCGATTCGCGCTCACAAACGATCGAAGCCCAAGTATTCGACGAAGCAACAACAGAAACGACAATCACAAAGCGATTACGTTTCGATCGGGCCGAGCGTCACGGGGAAAAGTTTGGCCAGCAGTATCGGCGTCTCGCAAATGACCGATCGGACGGAAGTGTACAAGAGTCTCGCCACGTACAACAGCGTCGGATTGACGTCGTCGATCGATGCATCGGAGCGATACGAGAAAGCCCGTCCGAGGAAAGGCGGCAAGAAGAAAGGCAAGTGATCTCTCGATGATTTGATGATACCGATGATTCTTCGTGATCTTTCTTCCTTGCTTGTGCTCGCTTATGTTCGATCTCTTCGTATGTCTTTTTGTACTAGTAATGAAGTTTCGCAGGTGTTGGAGGCAAGTCGTTTGAATTTTTCTTTGAGCTCTCGGAAGTCTTCCGAAAACTTCTGCACTCCGGTGGTCTTCTTTCTCCGCTGCTGCTGCTGCTGAACTTGACGATGCCATTACGAAATGGCACTGTCAACTTTTCCCTCAACCTTCGCTCCCAACTCTCGCTGGCAACGAACGGTCGGGAGATCGCCCGGAGGGCTTTTCCCGAAAACTCTGACGGTTGGTGGTGATTCGCGTAAATCTTCGCTCGTCAAATCCGTGTTCGCCACGGGCGGGTGCGCGGTGAGAGAGAGACACACGTGCGGAGGGAGATCTCGAGGGAGCTTAGGAAAGTGACCGTCTCATAAACACAGACATTCGTCGTCGAGTTCGAAACTGCCGAGCGAACTACTAATGGCTGAAACATGTTTTCGTAGGGAGAAAAACGGTAAGAAATTTCGGCTCCTCGTTCCCATCGAGGCTATAGTTGTTCGTCGGAAGCTTCTCCTCGTCCCACACGGACGCATAAACCCAGGTCGCGGTCGGAAGCTGAACTCTAGGAAGACGTTCGACGGGCGGACAACCGAATCGCTGGTGTGGCCTCCGAGAGAAGACACTTCCGATCGGCGGCGGGGCGAGAGATCGGCGGAAAACGTAAAAGGGAGGAGACCGAACTCTCTCGGGTGATGCGGAGATCGTTGTTCGTACATTGATTCGAGAACCGCGCCAATGTGGTTCACGTGGATACTTATCGTAGTCGGTTTAGTTTTTCACCAAGGTTCGTCGAGCACGGATTGTGCTTTTCGGATCTTCGATTCCGTATTCTCTCGCTCGTAGGTCTCTGTCAAAATTGCGATTTCGAAGGCGAGGTGTACGCGGAGGGAGATGAATTCCATTTGACCACCGGGGAACAATGCGAAATTTGCAAGTGAGTTTTGATCCGAATTCCGATCGAATGCAGATCGGATTATAAAGTGATCATGTGATCAATTGACTTGCAGATGCGAAGGTGGCGAAGTCTCGTGTCAAGTGGCCGTATGCACGAAACCGAATTGCGCGCCCGGTGAAACCGAAATAACCCCACCGGGCGAATGTTGTCCGGTTTGCGTGTCGAGTAAGAATTTCGACCGACCGTTGATCGATTTGATCACTCGATTGACGATTCACTCGATTGACCATCCACAATCGATTCTTTCAGACGGCGAATACGTCCCGGATACCAGCTCGACGGTAAGAGGCCTCCAATCTCGATCAAAGTCTTTCGTGGTAGCAAATTTGATTTTCAGCGACGGGCAACGACCACAACGACAACTGTAAGCGACCCAACCCCTGTCGGGCTTGAATTCGATTGGCATATTTCGCTTTTAGGGTCCTCCCGGACCGCAAGGACAAACCGGACGGCCGGTACGATTCACCGAGTCTGATTCCGGACCAGACTTTTTTCAGCATTTAGGTTTTAGGGTGGACGTGGCTCGAATGGAACTCGAGGCGAGCCTGGCCAACCCGGTGATCCCGGATTCCCAGGAGAACCAGGTCTGGATTTCACTCTTTGAAAACTGGCATTGCGAGAATGCAATGGTGAATTCCATTTCAGGAACGGCAGGCCCGGAACCAGCTGATGTAAGTGGATCACTTTCACCGATCGGAGCATTTTGCATTTGTGATTGCCCGTTGTAGTGGGAAGGAGCTCGGCCATTGACCAACAACGAGAAAGGACCTTCCGTACAATTCATATCCGGCCGCGTGGTAAGTCCGTACGATCGTCCATGAAGTGTCCGTGGTTTCACCGTGTTGGTTTCAGGGACCAGCGGGTTCTCGTGGTTCACAAGGACACCCTGGCGCGCAGGTAACAGCTCTTCGGGACTCCATCGAGGCCCATGGAGTTTGACAGACACGTTTCGTAGGGCCCGCAAGGCTTCCAAGGACCGTCGGGATTGAGCGGCGAAGTTGGTCCGCCGGTAAAAATGCCATATTTGTCGTCCATCTTGCAATCAGATGGATCTTTGAACATATTTTAGGGTATCCCTGGATCTACTGGACAACAAGGACGACCCGGATCGCCCGGAAAGGATGTACGTCGAGTTGAGACGGTATACGAGATTTTTAATTTGTGCTAACTCTTGTGCTCTTCAGGGCGCACCCGGCTCCGATGGATCGTCGGGACCTACCGGACCGCTCGGACCGCCGGTAAGCGCCTAAACGAAGCTTCTCTGAATGCAGTCAAGAACTGAGAATCTTTCCAGGGACCCGCCGGAAGTGCCGGAATGCCAGGCTTGCCGGGTCCAAAAGGTGAGGAGCAAATGCGGCGCTGTTTAAACTTTCCTCGAACTTTCGAACTTTTTCACTCTCGACTTCAGGTGATCGAGGTTGGGCCGGAAAACCGGGTCCCAAAGGTTCCCTTGGCGACAGCGGGCCGTCCGGCGAGAAGGGCAAAATGGGACCGTCCGGATTAGCTGGGCCGCTAGGTTAGTAGCTTTCACTCTTCGGATTTGGAGGCCTCCAATAACGGTCGATTTCCCCAACAGGACCCCGCGGCTTACCCGGAGAGAGAGGAAAAGAAGGACCGTCTGGACCGCAGGTATGGATGGATCCAAATATTCGTGATTTGTAACGGCGATCGTTTTCATTCTCAGGGCGTACGAGGAGCCACCGGAGCACCGGGAGCACCTGGGCCGTCTGGTGCGCCGGGCGCTGGTGGTCCGCCCGGATTCCCAGGCTCGGTCGGAATGAAGGTAAGGGATGGGATGGAGCTCCGTAGAAGACATTCCCTTTGGATGGTCAATTTACAGGGTGACCGAGGACAAGGCGGGCCGAAGGGAGAACAAGGACAGCAGGGACCTCGAGGCGAACCAGGGAAGCCGGGTGATAACGGAATTCCTGGCGAGAAGGTAAAGCAGGAGCAAAATGCGCTTGATACAAGTTTTGACTAGTGCTGGTTTTTTAGGGAGCCGTTGGGCCGATGGGCATGGTCGGAGACAAAGGAGAGACCGGCGATCGTGGACTGGCTGGTCCTACTGGCCTGCCGGGGATGAAAGGTCTCTATCCGCTTGTTTCCAACTTTGACCACTTGATCTCGAGGTCCTTCGATTTACAGGAGACAAGGGTGACACTGGCTCCGATGGACCGCAAGGAGTCAAGGGAGATCAAGTAGGCTTCGTTTGTACTCAGGCTAATTACGGATCGTGCAACTTCGTTCGGTCGTAGGGCTTACAAGGAGAAACCGGACTCAGGGGTGAACAAGGCCCACCTGGGCCGACTGGTCCCACTGGAACTCCCGGAGACGTTGGACCCGAAGGCACCGAAGGGTAAGTGGTCCAAATAACCACTCGCGAGAACCCTCATGCATGTTTCTGTACTTTCAGGAAGAGAGTAAGTTCCAAGAGCCAACTTCGAGGATCACAGCCGATTTTAATGCCGTGAATTCTCAGGGACAAACTGGACCTCCAGGGCCGCCAGGAGCCATCGGTCCACTCGGTGAACCCGGGCCGGCTGGTGCGCCAGGGAAGATAGGCGAGCCGGGGCCCGAGGGCAGAGGCGGCGATAAAGGTGACGTCGGATTGCCCGGACCGGAAGGAGCGAAAGGATCGACCGTAAGAGATGAACCACTGAACACGGACGGACTCTGAGGGGGTTGTCGTTTCTTTCTAGGGCTCGTCAGGCCGAACAGGAACTCGTGGCTTACCGGGTCAAAGGGTACGACGGCTCATATGAACTATGATTCTTGGAGCTGAAGAACGATTCCTTGTTTTAGGGTGTCGCTGGTCCACCGGGAGCACCGGGTCAACAAGGACCACTCGGAGAGAAGGTGAATCGCTTCTGTCGCAGTACCAAACGCAAACTGCAACACTTTCCTCCAATTCAGGGCGAATTCGGCGAACAAGGGAAACCAGGAGAGCAAGGAATTCAGGTAGCCGTTCAAAAGACCCCCGTGAAAGCACTCCCGTTTATGGATGCTGATCATTTAGGGTCTACGAGGATTGCCAGGCGACGTGGGATCTCCCGGTTCACTAGGGCCGCAGGTATGTCACCTTGCCATCCGACGAAAGAGCAATTTGAGCAGCCTTTGATGAATCGAAATTCCAGGGCAAGGCCGGTGCGGACGGATTGCCAGGAGTGCCAGGATCGAAAGGACCGCAGGTATACGACGATCAACACCACATGCTACTCGTATCTTGCTGAATTCCATTCGATTCTAGGGTGATCCTGGGAAGGACGGCGCAGCTGGAGCGGCCGGTCCGCCGGGTCCTCAAGTAAGCATTTCCAACATTGGTTTCTTAGCACTTCCCGTAAAAACCACATTCGACACAGGGCACCGTCGGAGAGCGAGGATCGTCGGGTGAATCAGGCCCACGAGGTCTGACCGGCTTCCCGGGTCTCCCAGGGAAGAACGGCGAGAATGGCAAGGACGGAGAGGCCGGCGTCTCCGGCGAGCCAGGGTCGAAAGGCCAACCGGGCCAGAGGGTAAGCAAGCGTTGCCGTTTTCGGAATCAGAGGTCTGATCCAGCGTTGATCGAGTCTGATCGAATCTGATAGTTTGATCTGTTTTAGGGCGAGCGAGGATTTCCCGGCGAACGTAAGTGCTCCAGATCGATGTCCTCTGTGCCAATTTGGAAAAAGCTATCGTGATTTCAGGTGGTTTACATGGATTTGCTGGAACTCCCGTAAGAAAATCTCTTCGTCACATTAACGCTAATACGTTTGGCTAATCGACTTATTTCCATCTAGGGTCTGAAAGGAATCTCCGGCGAGCGAGGAAACGACGGTCAAGCAGTATGATCATGTGACTTTCCACGATCTCTACCTTCGACTTATTCTTCTCTCCGTTCTTTCAGGGTCCGCAAGGAGAAAAGGGTAGTCGAGGAGAGTCCGGAGCACCGGGTCTCGTGGTATGGTTGACCTTGAGCAGTCGTGTTTCTTCCCTGGGATTTGGATTCTCTCTTTATAGGGTCTACCGGGCAAAGACGGATTGGCCGGTGTCCACGGACCCAAGGGAGATCGAGTAAGAAGACGAAAGGTCCATCGATAGTGAAAACTACTGAGTAAAAAACGCGAAACCTTCCAGGGTGATCAAGGCAATCCAGGAAACGAAGGATCGACTGGAAAACGGGGCATTCAGGTACTTGTTCCACAAATCGTAGAAGTTGCAAGCGCTCGAGGATTTCGATATGGATTTCAGGGTCCACCCGGTCCCGCTGGACCGCAAGGCATACCAGGAACGGCGGCGGCGAAGGTTCGAAGTTCCACTCCTCTCGTCTAACGATCTATTCCCACGATAATAGTTTTAGGGAGAACGAGGTGACACAGGAATCGGCGGTCCTCCCGGAGCGCAGGGTAAGAATCGCCTCCACGAGAAGACTGCGGATGAAAGATCACAATCAATCCGATCAACCCGATCACAATCAATCCATGTACCCGATCAATTTACGTTTCAGGTTCTCCCGGCGATCGAGGCGATCCCGGATTGGCCGGTCCTCGAGGTGTACCCGGAAATCCCGTATGAGCTTCATCTTCTTTCTCCCTTCTCCCATCCCCTTATCGTATTCGACTCTTCCTTCAGGGAATCGCTGGACGAACGGGCGAGAAAGGTGCCATCGGACCCGTAAGCCATTTTCCCTCGGAAAGCTTCTTCCTCCACACGACTGGTCCTTTTCAGGTCGGACTAAAAGGAGAATCCGGTGCCACCGGAACTGCTGGAATGCGAGGCGACAAGGGCGACATCGTAAGCATTCACTACAAATTAGATAACCATTTCCGAAAGTGAATTCTTCTTCAGGGCCCGCCGGGTGTCGGTGAGAAAGGCGAGCGAGGTGACAAGGGTCCCGCTGGAGATCTCGGACGGATCGGTATGCCAGGACGCGTTGGACCGCCCGGTCCCGCTGTAAGTTAGATAGCTGATAAGTGCTTGACGATAGGCGCGAATCAATTGGATAATCATTTTCTGATGATGCTAGGGCGCACAAGGACCGGCCGGTCAGCCAGGAGACGCTGGGAAGGAAGGAATCAAGGGCGAAAATGGAGAACGGTAAAAAGTTCTAATACATTATAGCTCTATTGGCCTTCAGAAACCTCCTTCTTTCGTTCCAGTGGCCCACCAGGACGAGCTGGTCCATCGGGGCAACCGGTATTCCATATTTTCAGCACAACATTGAGCACTTGATAAGATTCTCGTGCGTTTTAGGGTTTGCCAGGAGCAGAAGGACCCCGCGGTGAAGCCGGACAAGCCGGAGACGCTGTGAGTGCCAATAACGGTAGCGAAAATTGCGGTTCTCGACGATCAGCGGACCTTTTAGGGACCCGCTGGCAAAGAAGGAGCCTCTGGTCCGCCAGGCCCTCAAGGAATTCCCGGTCTACCCGGTGTCAAGGGCGATTCAGGTTCGATTATAATACTCGAATTCGATTGCTGAGATTTATTCGTGGCTGATTTCTTGCTTCAGGTTCTCCTGGTAAAGTTGGCGAGCCAGGCCCGCAGGGTGATCCCGGAAAGGCCGGTGCCAAGGGAGAACAAGGAGACACCGGACCGCAGGTGACCATTGAAATGAAGTGTCATTTGATCTTCGGAAAAGAGAAGAATCTTGCCTTGTAGGGATCCCAAGGAGCACAAGGAACACCCGGCCCTCAAGGAATCGACGGATCGCCAGGAAAAGCCGGCGAGCCCGGCATCGCTGGTCGGACGGGTGACAAAGGACCAGTCGGACCAGCCGTATGACCTTTGACCACGTTTTGAAAAATCTTTGGCATTATCGAAAGAACTTTCTTTAGGGCGCTCCGGGAGCCGCGGGACCCGTCGGATTACCGGTAAGCTTCGAAAAGAAAGGTGCGTTCTCTCTCTGACTTCCTTTCTCATCCAGGGACCCGAAGGACCGCCCGGAAAAGCGGGCAAGGACGGCGAGAAGGGACCGCAAGGAGAGCCCGGACCGAAAGGTGTGGTCGGTCCTACTGGACCGAAGGGACTGCAGGTCGGTTACATTTGCTTCCAATAAGGTGTGAGTAGTGGATGAGTATTCTTATGTTGATGTTTTCAGGGCGCCGACGGTACTCAAGGACAAAAAGGCACCGCGGGCTCGAGAGGAGCGAAGGTACGAATCCAGTGCAACCGCCTTGAGTGACTGTTACTCCTCATGGGTGCATTTCAGGGCGACAAGGGTCTCCAAGGTCTTCAAGGATTGCCAGGGTTGCCAGGCTCTCCGGTAAGTCGCGCGACCGACTTCAGCTCGATCGATTCACTCACTCTCTGAATCCTGTTTCAGGGATCGCAAGGCGAACGTGGTCTTCCTGGAGCTGGCGGAACGCCTGGACCCACGGTAAGATTCAACAACCCATGGGATATCAATTGAGAAATGGATGTCCGACTTATAGGGTTCTCCCGGCCCCGTCGGCCCTCGAGGATTGGACGGACAACCAGGACCACACGGACCCGCTGGACCACCCGGAAACCGAGGAGATCCCGTAAGCTTATCGAAGTCCCCCGCCCAGTTCTTTCTCACGGCGCAGCATCCTGTTCTAGGGAGAGTACGGCCCGAAAGGTCCCTTAGGCCCGGCCGGACCACCCGGACCTCCCGGTCCGCCGGGTGCCGGCTTGTCGTGGGACGCGGCGGCGTTGAGGAATTGGCTAGCGGCGAGTCAAACGCAGAAAGGTCCGTCCGATCAGCCGCCCGGTGCCAGAATGATCCGAGACGATCCCGACGCGAGTTCCATTTTCGATCCGAAAGTCTCCATCAAGGAGAAAGTGCGTATCCCTTTCGTCTCCATGCAACCACGGTTCAGTTCATTCTCCTCCGTTTCAGGAGAAAATGGTCTACGAAGCTTGGAAATCGCTCGTCGAAGACTTCGCCAAATTGAAGAAACCTTGGGGCACTCGCGATAATCCGGCCAAAACGTGTCGAGATTTGGCTTTGGCTTATCCGGATATGGAGAGTGGTACGCCCCCTGTTCAGTCCTCCTGTCCGGACAGCCCAAAGGTCAACTATATCCTCCCTTCAGGGAACTATTGGGTCGATCCGAACGAGGGACATTACGCCGATGCCATCTTGGTCTTTTGTAACATTCCCGAGAAGACAACGTGCATCTATCCGTCTCCCATGGAAGTAGGCAAATTTTCGAGCTCCCTCAGGAACGGCCATGCGGAATCCGCGCTTTCTAGGCTCCGAAGAAATCGTGGTCCAAAAGCGAACAGGACGGATACGCTTGGTTCGGTGATCAAACGGAAGGAGGATTCACGGTGAGAATGCCCCCAGTCTGCTGCTGCCGACCTTCTCAAAATCGAGCCCTCTGAATGCTTTGTTCTTTCAGTTCTCCTACAAATCCGACTCCAGTCAACTGTTCCTTCTCCAATCACTCAGCAAGAACGCCTCACAAAATATCACTTATCACTGTCGCCAATCGATCGGCTATTACGACAATCAACGTAAAAACTATAAACGAGCCATCAAGTTGATGTCCTTCAACGATGTCGAATTGGTCGCCAGCGGATCGCCCAAGTTCACTTACCAAGTTTCCTACGACGGATGCAAGGTAGGTCTCTTTCCCTTCTTCTGGAGGCTTGTTTTTGACCTTTGACCTTTGCCCTTTGACCTTTGAACTTTGGCCTTCGACTTTCTTACATTTTTGACTTGACCTTTGCAAATTTTCACAGACCCGAAGAGACGTGTGGGACAAAACGATCATCGAATACAAAACGGACAAACCCCAACGGCTCCCGTTCGTCGATATTGCCGTGCATGATGCGGGCAGCATCGATCAAGGATTCGGATTGACCATCGGACCCGTCTGTTTCAGTTAAGAACAGAGTATCACAGCAGCTTTCTTGATGTAGGATTTTTGAAGCAGTCACTTTATCGAAATGAATGCGCTTGAAATTTTCCACTGCCAGTGTTTCAGTTTTGAGTGCCAGTGATTGAATATTTTTAGAAATCGGATGGTTCCCTCAAGTGCTTTTAAGAAATAAAACCCAAGTAGCTCTATCGATCGATTT
>JAQGCW010000233.1:0-13909 GCA_034700065.1 Mesodorylaimus bastiani | reverse complement strand
CACGACCGCTCAAGTCGACCGCCAAACGCACAATTACTCGCTTCTCCGTCCGCCCGCCCGCCTTCTGGGACGGTGAAAGTGTAAAGTAGTCACGTGACCCTCCCGGCGCCTTGTGATTGGTCCAGTCCGCCTGCCACTTTACACTCTGCTTCTCCCTAATTGGACGACGCCGCCTGGCGCCGCCCCTTTGGCTACTTTACACTTTCGCGGTCGCCCCGACGGAAACCCGCCGTCCGAACAGAAACACTACAAATCAAAACATCTTCCTCGTTCGTGCGTTTTTTAAATTCTAAAAATAACTTTGATCCATCTCGACGAGATTCATGTCTCGTGTACCAATGCATCCGCCCTCCTGTTGTCCTCCTCCACCTCCTTCCACTCCGACGGGGAATATGGAATTGATAAGGAGCCGATGCTTTATGGACTCGAAGCCATCTTCATCATCTTTCCAACCTTCTCCCAAAACGGTGTTTACTTATTCAACTTCGAACAAAAGACGTCTTTACAGTACAGAAACCGTTTTTACATCTCTCATGATTAGTCGAACCTCTTTTACAGCTGTTTGTCTCTCTCCAGCTTCTCTTCCAGCCCTCCTGGACTTTGGAAAAAATATTTCTCATATCACAAGACTTTCATGAGCTCATCGGGAGTCCATTTTTCGATTGATTGCCGATCGGTCGGAGGGTGAAAATGCGATCGTTCGTCCAAGTCCTCCTCGGATCGACGGCTGTCCGATTATCGATCTTGTGCTCTCTGGTGGCTATTGTGAGACAGATCGATTCCTTCCCGATTCGCGGAGCTGGAGGTGGTCCGATGTGCGGCGAAGAGAAATGTCAATGCAGCGAGGAGCAAAGTTCGTGCTATTGTAGCGGAATGAACGTGATGGAAGTTCCTCCCAATTTGTGGAGGAATGTGACCAAGTTGTGAGTTGTTGGGTTGTTGTTCGGGAGCTTCAGGTTTGGACCTGGAGCTGGACCTGGATCTCCTAGATCTTCTGGATCTAGACCATCTGGACCTTTTGGATCCTCATCAGTTCGAGATTAGCCGAAATTGTGACTCATGTTTCAGGACGCTAAGATGCGTCGGGATCCCGAAGATTCGTAGTTCGGATTTCGAGATTTACCCCAGCTTGACTCAGGTGTAAGTGGCTTTTCTCGGCGATTAAGAGAATATTTTGCGCAAAGATTCTCTACTATAACTACTGTATGTTTCAGAGAAATCCTGCAGGCGCCGAGTTTGGAAGTGATCGAGGCGGATGCGTTCAAGCCGTTGATCAGACTGAAGAAGCTGTGAGCATGGATGAGTTGATTGTCGGATTTGGACTGACCGGTGTCCAGTTTGGGATGTCCAGCCGACCCAAATAGGTCTCCGAAGACGTTGGGGTAAACCTCGGAGGGGCTCCCGAAGACATCGCAGATATTTTCGGAGGACCTCGATCTTCCGGCATACCCGAAAGTCCTGGATCTGGACCTCCTGAACCTGGAGCTTCTGGATCTGGGTTTTCTGGAGGTGGAACTGAATCTTCTGCACCTTCTGGAGCCGGATCAAGTTTTCGATCGGATGCTAGGACAACCCTCAGTGGACTCCGGTCCACCTGGCAAATCCTTTGCCATTTTTCTCTTGACCTCACGATCCCTCTCCTCAGATCGATCAGAGACTGCCCGAAATTGGAACGGATCGAAGGATACCTAATGGAGTGGAACACCGAACTACTAACATTGTACGTCCTGGAGACCCAATCCAGAAACCACTCAAGTGAGAGGACAGGTTGTTTTTCGACTTCAGAGAAATCCGACGAACGGCCATCAATCGAATCCCGAAATTGAAAATGGTCCTGAACAGCTTATCACCACCGGTCATGTACGTATTTTGGAAGTTTGAAGTCCGGAGGGCTCCAGCAAGGTTCCCCCGGGGTTCTTTAGGCACTAAGGGAGAGGGGCTCCAGCAAGGTCATTTCGAGTCTCCAAGTCTCCCAGTACCTTCGAAAATCCTCGAGAAGCTCCCGCAGATCACCAGAAACCTTACTGTCGGAGGATCCACCGTGGATCCACCCTGACAATGCGGTTACAGTAATCCACCGTGGATCCTCTTGACCCACAGGCCAATGAACGTTCGAAACCCATGCACTTCTTTCAGCGACCTTTCGGAAAACGAGATCGAATCAATAGAAACAGGAGAAGTGGGCAATATTCTGGTCGCTGGACTGTGAGTCATCTCGAATCGAATAATACCGAATCATCACCGAGCTAAGTGATTTCATTTTTACAGACGCCTCAGTCACAATCGAATCAGTCGAATCGCCAATTTCGCTTTCAAGAATAGCCGAATCTTCGTCTTGTGAGTCTTTGCTTGGTCTTCTTTGAGATTCCGAGAGCTTCGAGGATAATCGGAGGATCCAGGGTGGATTCGGGTTACTGTAACCGCTTTTCCACGCTGGATCCGCGATGGAATAAGATTTTGGAACTGGATCTTAGAATTGCGGTATCTAGCTCCAGGATCTGCAGCTCCAGAATCTTCCAGACGTAAGAAAACGTTTTGGACATTTCAGAAGCATGGACAACAATCCGATAAGCGAAATCTCGCAGGAAGCCTTCAGCGGTATTGCCGATTTGAACAAGCTGTAAGTGATCGCTTTGCGAGCTTCCGGTGGAAGGGAAGAGAAGTCGACGGAGAGTTCCTTTCAGGGACCTCTCCCATACGGACCTTCATTCGCTTCCCGAAGAAGGTCTCGAACACGTGGAAGTACTCCTGATCGAGAATACGCCGAATCTGAAACAACTACCTCCGTTGGTCGCTTTTGTGAATCTGAAAGAAGTCCGATTGCATTATCCCTTTCATTGTTGCTTGTTCAAGGTGAGGTAGAGTTTCCTGGGCTTCTGGATGTCCAGAAGCCCAGGAAGTTCTGGGACTCCAGGAGTCCAGGATGCTCCCTGAAGCTTCCTGAAGCTTCCTGGACTCCCAGAGTCCCAGAAATTCCTGGACTTCCTGGACTTCCTGTAGCTTCTCCGGGAAGCCATGGAAGTTCTGGGCTCCAGGAGTATTATCTGGACTTCTGAATGCCATAGGTAATAGCCCTTGATCCTTTCAGTACGCCCCGGCCAGTCCGAAGAATCTGGAACAATACGCCAAGAACTACGACGGCAATCTGCAAGAACTCCGAGAGAAGCATTGCGTCGATGAGAACTCGACGGCATCCACGTCGGACGGTTCTTCCACTTCCTCGCCGACAACCCAAAAGGATACGAAGATGGGATACCAGGAAGACTCGAACCGTGACCCGGCGGATATCGAACTCTGGAGAAGTCGGAGCCGAGCAAATTGTACCGACGGGGAGATTTGCGCAAAAAGTTTCGAATCGTTGGACGATGATCTATCGGCCGATCGGATCGATGTCAATCGCATTATGAGGAAGAAGCGTGACTGGAATCCAAATCAGGCGGGACAATTCGGCGCGTTCGAAGAGGAGGAATACGACGACTCGGATGAGGATCCGGTGAGCAGTCGGGAGAAATCGGCGGCCGTCGGTGATCGAGGAAGCAATCGGAACGAGGCTGGTGGTGGATTCCTTTGGGGCGAGTGGTTCACGGACGACGAGGAGAACGCACAATCCGAAGTGGTCGTCCGATTGCCGCCCGTTCCGCTCCTCGTCGATCTGGGCATCTGGGAGACGGCGGCTGTCTCGGTGCCCAAGGTCAACGTGCCGTGCGTCGATGGAGATCGAGCGATCAATGCTTATTATGCTAATATTACGGTAAGAGACTGGACTGAAAAGCGGTTACAGTAATCCGGATCCTCAGTATGACCTCTCCCCCATTCCAGTGCACCCCACAACCGGACGCCTTGAATCCGTGCGAGGACGTGATGATCGGTTGGCACCTACGGATCTTTCTCTTCTTCGTGTGGACGGCGGCCATCGTGGGCAATGTCCTCGTCATCGTCGTCCTCTTCGTCACCACCCAACCGCGACAACGTGTCACCAACTTCCTCATGCTCAATTTGGCCTTCGCCGATTTGTGCATCGGCGTGTATTTGGCCATGTTGGCCGTGATCGATATTACGACCAAGGGCGAATATTACAATTACGCCGTGGCCTGGCAAACGGGATGGGGATGCAAGATCGCCGGCACACTGACCGTGTTCGCCAGCGAGTTGTCCATTGTCACTATGGTTATGATCTCGTTCGAAGTGAGTTCATCCCCCATCTTGGTTCACCCAGGGTTCTCTCGAAGGACCTACCAAGTCTACCCTGGATCCAGGACGGATCCAGGGTAGACACGGGTTACTGTAACCGCTCGTATCCTCCCCCTTTCTCGCAAGGTTTGGTACAATACGAAATACGCCATCTTCCAATACCGTCTGCCGCTCACGGTGGTCATTCCGGTGATGGCGGCCGGGTGGCTAGTGGCGATCGCTCTGGCCGTCCTCCCGCTCGTGGGCATCAACGATTACTCGCCGACGAGCACCTGCCTCCCACTCCGACTGCACTCACTGCGCGATCGTATCTACCTGATGTCGTGTCTCGGTCTGAACGTCCTGGGATTCGCCTATATCGTCTTCAACTACCTGAGCGTCTACCGTATGGTGGTCTACAATAAATCGACGGCGGCCACAACGCACGCGCAAGATATGGCCTTGGCCAAATTGATGTTCTGCTTGATCTTCACCGATTTCCTTTGCTGGGCGCCCACCGTCTTCTTCGGATTCGCGGCGGCCGCGCACGAATCGTTGATCAGCATTTCGGTGGCGAAAATATTCCTGGTCGTCTTCTATCCGTTGAACGCGTTCGCCAATCCGTGGTTGTACGTTTTTCTGACGAAACGATTCCGTCAGAATGTGTCGAGATTCGTGAGGAAACACGTTTGGCTGCAAGAGTTCCTCGCCGATGCCTTCCGACGGCTGCATCCGAATCGTGGCGGCGGAGTCGTCCAACGAGTACACTCGACGGATAGTAGTAATAACGATTTCTACTATCAGAATCGACCCGATCGCGATCATCAGGACGAGAACGAGATGACCCAAATGACCGTGTTGACCAACGGCAGTAGTCGTCGACGCTCGTCGCCGAGTACGTGTTCGTCGATGATGATGACTCCGCGCGGATCGCGAGCATCCATCAATACTCGATCGAATACGCCGGCCGATTTGACTCCGCGAAGTGGGAGTAGCGATTCGGGGAACGAGATTCGATTCTTCTACTCGGACTTGTCGTCGTCGAATTCGTTGTCATTGCATCCGTCGATGCTCGTCAATAACGGCAATTCGGCAGCCGCCAGTGCGGGCTGTGGTGGTGGCAAGACGGAGATCGCGGTGACTCGGCGAAAGTCGACCACGAGATTTCGACCGCAAATGAGCGATATTATTGAAACGAGTAATAGTAATAGTACGGAGGATGATCAACAGCAGAAGTATTCTTTTACTTTACACGAGAATAATGGTGGAGAGATGTTGGAGTGTTTGCCGGAGATGGCCGCCTTGATCGATCGCCGTGGTGGAAAGGACGAGGAGGAGGACGAAGAGGACGAATCGAATTTCATCGAATTGGATACGTTCGCTGAGCGACGAGATTCCCAGGTTAGACTATGGGGGAGGGGATTTGGAAATTTGGTGATCGAAATTAAAATCCCGTTACAGGAACATCATCAAACCGATTCGAGCAGCGCATTGAGTTTGGAAAGCGGATACTTCACAACGACTACCCCACTGATTTTGCCACCCGAATCGAGGAATCTGATCGACGGTAATCAATCGTCTGAATGTCAAAAACGACTTGGAGGAAGCCTATTGATCAGTTGAGCTCTGTATCGAAGCACAATGTTTTAAATATACCGAAAAATTTTGAAACGACAAAGAAAAAAGAAACCAATCAAATTTCACAAGAAAAACGCCCGTATACTTACTCATAGAGGGCATCGAACAATTTCTTTCGATCATCATCGAACTTGAACATCATCGTTTGCTTTGGTCCTCTTCTAATGATGAGCTTTGCCTTTGCGAGCGGCTTTCTCGGCGGCCAAACGTTCTTTCTTCACTTCCAACATTTCGGCTTGCAATTGATCCAATTCCGGGATACGTTTCCACATGCGCGAATCGTCCTTGAGCTGAAAATAAAAAGGATTCGTTATGAAGTGAACTAATTCAAATAATTAAAGTTTTTAAGTTTTAAAAAATTTAAAAAAGCTGACTCACGGCCTTGTGACGCTTATCGAAAACGTGTTGAGCACGTTCCCAATCCCACGGTTTATGTTCGGTCCAACGATTCAATCTAAACACAAAAAGCAAATGAAAAATTCAAAACTCATTGAAGAAAAATGAAAACACTAGACTTACTGGACTTCGGTCTTTTGCAACGTCCACCACAAAATGTACGTGGCCATACCGGCGGCGGCGATCATGCTCACCACCAAAGGCCACACCTGAAAGCAAAAGCAACGAAATGTGAGAGAGAACATATCGGTAAAACGGCGGATTTTTGTTGACAGTTTTACAAAAAAAGATAATTTGGCACATGAGAATGCGATTTTCGATTGACTGACTCCCTGGGAACGGAAATCCATCGTTTCGAAATCATTTTGAAATCATTTTGAAACATGAAACCGAAACTTCGTTTCCGAAGTCGTAATCGCGAAACAAAATCGGGCAACAAAATCTCGAAAATTTTTTTCTCAAACATACCCTTCTTCGCTTAAACAAACACACAACCTCAAGAAACTCAACAACGACTACCTCAAACAAAATTTTGAAAACTAAAACAAAGAAAAAACTTTTATGTACTTACATCGATCATTTTATTCTTGAGCACCCAAGCTCCGTAACCGTGCAAATCGTCCAATTTGGTATCGACGCGCAATCCGTAATTGTACTTCTTGGCCAAAGCCGTTTTACTCGGACGAGAAATCGTAGTCATCACGCCGCCGTGATGATGTTGAGCGAAACGTTGAATCAACGAGAAACGCATTTTCTTCTTTCTTGATTTCTTCTTCCGTCGATCGAAATATAATTGATTTCAATAGATTTTGATCAAATGCGAATAATCAGACGAAACGTAGCAGAGACAATGAAATGAACCGACCGACTCGTAGAAGCGTAAACTTGAACAATGGCGCATTGGAGGAGGCGCGCGTGTGGGGAAGATGGAGAAAGTGTAAAGTGGAGGCGGGAAATTTGAAAATCGACAAGGATGACAAACATGCTCAAAATTAAAAGCAGAATCGCATAGAAACAAGAAAACGCGCAGAATTTTCACGGAACAGTCGAAATCGATACAAAAAATAAGAGTCGAAATCACAGAACATAAAATCGAATCGAATCACTTCTTTCTAACCATCTTCGAGGAGGCAACAACGGAGGGGTTCTTCTTCGGCGATATGGTCGACTTTTTGAGCGAAGATTTCATCGTCGTCGAGCTTCTCGATTTGATCGTCGTCGTCGTCGTCGTCTTGGCCGATGGTTTCGGCGTCGTCGTAGAAGCCGCCGTCGTTGTCTTTTTTGAACACGCCGCGCCTTTCTTCGTCGACGTTTGGGATACGCCGCCCGTTTTCGAACTCGATTTCTTCGACGAACAACTTTCATTACCGATTCTCTTCGAACTTCGTCCATCGCCAGCGATATCGTTCGTTGATTTCATGGATTTCATTGATAACTCGGCATTGACGGCGAGGCTGGTCATCTCGTGCGAAGCGCCGTCGCCCGACGACGTTGTGCTGGTCGCCGAATCTTCGTACGTCGGAGTCGTCGGTGCAGCAGGAGCCGTAGCCTTCGTGGAGACTTCTTTCATACGTCCGAGTCGTCGTAGAGGCGGCCCGCGTGTGAATAGCCGTCGTCGACGTCCTCCTTGGAAATATCGTCGATTCTTCGGTCGTTTCTCCTTCTCCAAATCCTCTTGCTCCTCGGTGTCCGTGTCCAAACGTCGCCAACATACGAAACAAAATGCGCCGATGATACCCAACGCCACTAAACCCATGATCGAACCGAATGCGTACCACAAACCGGAAGCTGAAAGGAAAACAGAGACTGCGATCATCACAGAGAACCAAAAAATCAAAACAGAAACAAATAAAAATAAAAATAAAAAACAAAATAGTCTACAAAAGAAAAAAAATCAGGAAAAAATCAAAAAATCTTAACTTACTATCTGGCTTCTCCGTAAAAGAATCTTCGGCGCTGACTCGCGGATTAGCAGTTGACGTAGATGAGAATGAGACGTTCCATCTTGTTGTCGGTGTTTGATTCTTCGATGCGAGCCACGACGACGATTCGTTGACGGGCATTCGAGACACGTACGTACGCGCCGCTCACTCCGCTCCTCGAGGACCGACCGACCAAGGCGGCGCACGGATGCTGGACTGACTGACTCGAGACAGACTGCGTGTCTCCGAATTGACTTACCGCAGAGTGTAAAGTGAGAGAAAGTGCAAGTGTAAGTTTACTTTGGGAACATGAGGATTCTCGAAGCCGGTGGTCCAGTCAATATGAGGCCATCATCACACGGGAGTATGCTCGTAGGCCTTCCATAATCGTTCGCGATCCGAGCCGCCGCTTTCGTGGAGAATGGGCGTCGATGTAGAATCGTGCAGATGTTTCTCCAGGGACACTTCCGAATGACGACCACCACCACCGACGGGAGCCGAACCGATCGGACTCGGTCCCGTACCGGAATTGGAATGCGGCAATACGGATCCTCCGACATCCACTTCGGTCAAGGCGGTACTATTGGAGACGCTGGCGCTCGGTCCGCCACCGTTGACCAAACACCGTCCGTATTTCCGCCCGTTGTTATTCCCGTTGGACATCGTCGCGTCTCCGATCTCCTCCTCTTCCTCCTCCTCGTCGTCGACTGGCGACGGCATGAATTCGACGGTGACCGTCCGAACGCGATCCTCCGGTCGACACATGAGCCAAAAGTATTTATCTTTCAGATACTCGTAACACCGATAGAGTACGCGGAGCAACCACAAATGTACCAAGGCCATCAGTGAGAATACGATCGCCAATCCGCCGCCGCCGAATCGTACGGCCGTCCGCGCCACCTCGTAATCTAATTTGGTCACATGTTCGGCCACGATGTCCAGCAGATACTTACTGTGACCGATCATCAGGTAGACGAGTGTGGACGCCGTGGCCACGCATACCAACACGGTGAACGCCTTCAAGACCATCATCGGCAACATCCACAGGTATCGTTCGCGAAAGACGGCGTAGACCAATGATAACGTACAGAAGATGCCGAGAAGGAAGATCAACGATGATACGGCGAACCACGAGATGGCCATCGGATTGTGTTGCATACTCCGACCGATCTGGACGCCGCGTCCGAACGCCGTCGTCATAGCGATCATGTCCAAACTGGCGATGAGGAGCGAGGCGTAGCGTAGGTGAAGTCGACGGCAACAACACCGGTATCGACTGCGAATCACGAAATCCTCGCTGGTCAACGAAATCAACGATGCGTCTCGACGAATGCGAAGCGCGTGGCGTCGGGGAGGCGGCGGCGGCGGGGCCGGAAGACGGCGCCGATTGACGATCATGACTCTCGACTCGATCAATTAGCATCGAAAGTGAGGAATCGACGATGCATCACCTCGGCCGCGAACCACTCGGGCAGCTCCCACGAGCGAAATCCGGTGTTGGTGGTACCAGCCGGCCACCACGAGGTCGATCCGAAAATGGCCGCCATATTTACTCACTCGGCCGTCGGGAGAAGGAGAGGAGAGCTTCTTTTAAGGCTTTCTATGAAAATCGATGCTCGCCCGTCCACCCTTGGTCATTAGGAGCCACAGCCGGTCCGGTCCGGCCCGTCCCTCCGTGGTAATGACCGCTCGGCGGATATGGACACTCGAATTAGCCGAGCGCCCGCGTTGGTCGGCCAAACTGACGGATCGGGTCGGGTCCGAAAGGACACGGCCAAGAAAACAGAAGAGAGAGAGAGAGAGTAGAGACGGAAATGGAGACGTTTTAATTTTTCAAAAGCTCCAGTCGACGGAGAAGACGGATCGCGTTTCCTCGAGGAGATGGACGCACAACAAAAATATGGTCTTACGTCCGACGGACGACTGGCCTCGACCGGGGGACTCGGGTATGAACCTCGGCTATCCGTAGAGAAGCTCCTCCGCCCTCCCTCGGCGGCCGAGTAGGCGCAAAACGGTTTCTTCATGAGGAAGCCGAGCGGAAACGGAAATCACTGTCCCTCTTCGTCGGCCAACCGCCCGTCCGTTCCTCTCGCTCGAACGAGATAAGCTGACGTTCGAGGTAGGCAAAGAGCAAGAATGATGCCCGTTTGGGGAATAGAACCGAGGAGGCGCCAACTCGAATGTTGAAGGGCCCGTGGAAGGCTGGAAAATTCATGCCCAAGTGCTTTCTTGGCCGCGTCTACCCGAAACACCGATCGACCCGGCTCCTTCGGGAGCCTCCTCCCGTTGGCCCTCTCCCCGAAATCTGGCTTCCGAGGACTCCTGGCAGCCCGGTCGGCCATCCGGGAAGACCTCGAGGACATCGTTCAAAATGCTCCCGATACATTTTTGGAGCAAATAAATTTCCAACCGAGCACTAGTACATGTACAATTTTGAGAAAGCTCTCCTAGACTCTCATTTGTCACAATCGAAAAATGGGAATGTATGGATCGATTTTTCTCTCGAATCAAACTCGAGCAGCGGACTCTTGTTGACCAGCACCGTAGGCGCCGGCGGCCCGACTCGGCCTCGGCTCCATGATGGCCACGGCGGCCGATCGATCGTCCTCCTCGCCGTCGACATCTCGCTCGTCGATGGCGAAATATCGAACACCGGCCGGATGATTGTCGACCAGAAAGACTTTCTTCTCTTTCAAATACTCGTAGCACTTCCTCACCACACGTAAGAACCAAAGTTGGACGCAGGCGGCCGCCGCGAATACGAACACACCCAAGCCGGCGGTCAACTTGGCCAAGAATCGTGTGGTCTCCGGCAAATCGCGGAGACTATTCTCGCTGCGTAGTTGATGTTGGATGAACGTGTTCAGCTCGTGCGAATCGACGGCCAACGCGATCGCGCAGAAGATGACTAAGAAGAGGAATGTGGTCGCATTGGCGATGATGAGAATGATCTCGGGTACAACGAATATGGATTTGGTCTTCACGAATGCCCATAAAAGGCAAAGCGTAGCTAGCACGCTGACCAACAGGAGCATGGCCGAGGATAAGGAGGGGATCGTATCGCGGAAGCCGCCCTCGTACGCCGGGTGTTCGGACGATCGACCGGTTCCGTTGCTGGTCAGCATCGAATCCGATAGCTCGCGGATCGCCGTCAGATTCGATGAGGACGGCGGCGAGGTTTCGTCGAAGATGGTTAGATTCTCCGAGGTCAATATTCGAATCGTGTGGTGAGCATCGTCGTGATCGCCGGAGCCGCCCTCCGCGAGTGTGGTGGCGGCGATCGGATAGAATATGCTCGAGGCCACTTTGACGCACCGCGAAAATACGATGGCATAAACGATCACGTGCGCCAGAGCGATGATCAGCGTGCCAGTACGGACGTGCGTACTTTGACAGCAACATCGATATTTGGGATTGTTGTCGTTGAAGGCGTTCATGATCGATTGATCGAGCGGTTTTCCACGAACTCAATCGTCGATCGACGGGGCTTTCCGCGGTGACTTAATCGATGATTCTAAAGTCCAGTAGACTCGACGTTTCTAAGTTCTCTTCGACGATCGACGAAGGGACAACACCTTCGACGGAAAATCGCATAGTCGATGTGGCCAAGGAGGAGTATCGGAGCAATGAGGAGGACGAAGAAGGGCACAAAGTGAATTGGAAAAAACAAACCCAACTTAGCATCGAATAACTCGTCCACTGACCGAATACGCACTAGGAGTCGAGCCGTTGCTAGGACAACGGCGAGAATCGATTCGGAAGCTTCGTATAGAACCGCACGGCCGTGTTGGGACTCGGGGGGGGGGAGGACTAGAGGAGGGGAGAGAAGGAGCCCTGGTTGGAAGAATGATCGATGAAGACAGCTGCATTTCGTCCGTCGATGCGGAAAATGAGACACCGAAGATCCTTGGGGTTGGGGTTGGAGTTTCCTTGATGGGAGTGACCCGATGTTGGTCGGTCGGTCGGTCGGTGATTCGAAACTTGGGAGTCCTGGTATGATAAAGTCGATGAGGTTTGGTCGATACGAAGATTCGAAACCTGACTTCGAACATCCAAATCGGGGGAGCCCGAAGGACGATCCGGGACAGGACCGATTGAGGATGAAGGTGAACTTGGCCTTTGATCAATGATTTGAGGTAACATCAATGGTGGATATTCAATGGAAGCATTCACAAAGACAGACACGACTCATCTCGCTCATTACATTTTCATCATATGTTAATACCGAACGTATAAAAACACTTTCGTAAATGAAAAACGTATGTATAAAAAGATCATCACGATCACTCTCTTCTCACTTCGGTCGTTTGAGCTTTGTTCATTGGACGTTCGTGGCCAGCATCCAGAAGACGAGTTGGTCGGTCAAGCCCAGGAGCACGACCGTCTTCCATTCCTCCGCTGTCACCGCGGGATCGAACGATTCCAACTTCGTCTGGACGTCGATCAGAGCCGCCAACATCAAGGCGCCGACGTACAACATGTAGGCGGTGCACATTTGATGCACGCCCATTTTCACGTAGACGAACAGGCCGGAGCCAACACCAACGCCTGCAAAGGGAAGAGAAGGGGATTACTAAGGCAAAAGAAGAAACCAAAATAAGTCACAACTTACCACGAAGAGTCTGCGATTGTCTAAGATGGTCGATGATTGTCGGGCGAGGGAGGAACGAGAACTGCCATCGTCAGCGGCAAGATGGCCGGCGGCGGTGCCAACAGATTTTGCAGACGGTATCCGTGCATGATCGAGCCCAAAAGCACGCCCAACATCACCGAGACGGCTAGTACCAGCTGAAAAAGCAAAAAGACGAGTTAGGAGAGAAAAAGAGGACCAAAACCAAAGATGGCTTACCCAGGGCGATTTGGGCGATTTGGAATTGGCGACGAGCACACGCCTTGTTCCCCACATGGCCACGGGCAAGACGATTCCCAACATGGCCAACACCGTCCATCCGCCGAATACGCATTCGAAGAGTCCGTGCAAGGCTCGCTTGCCCGCCACCTCGCCCAAGAAGAAACCGAACATGCACGTCGTCGCCCATACGTAGGACTAAAACGGAGGAAGAGAAAATTTTAGACGAGAGAAAGACAAAAAGAAAAAAAGAAAAGCAAAAAAGAAGAAAAACTCAACTTACAAGCAAATCGTCACATTGGTCGCCGTTAACGGGCCGGAGACATCGGTGAGGGCGCGTTGGGCCGTTCGCAGTGCCGACTGAACTTCGTGTAAGGTTTGAGACGGAACGCTGGCGATCCCGTCGACGACTTGCGTGGCGCCTTGTTGCACGTGACCGACCGTCTTCTGCAGCTCCTGTTGCGTGTCACGAGGAGGCGGCGGTGGTACATTCTCGGGAGCTTCGGCTGCGGGACGATCCTCGGCGACGATGTTCGACGTCGGCTCGTGGTCAACGGGTGGCGGCGGATCCATTCCTCCGCGAAGACGAAGGACCAAATGCAAAGTGGACTCCTTTTGAATGTCGTAATCGAAGATAGAACGCCCGTCGTCCAATTGCTTGCCTGAAACGGAAGGAAGAATCGATGAATGCAGAGCAATGGGAAGGACAAAGCTACCAAAACCTAAAGCCACCTTGCACGTCTCAAACCCAATCCTCACAAGACTTACAAATCCAACGTTACATTCAAACTCAAACGTCAGTAAACAGCCCAACAAGTGTACTTACCAGAGAAGATCAAACGCTGTTGACTCGGCGGGATTCCTTCTTTCTCCTGAATTTTGGTTTTGACTTAGCGATCGTGTCCGACGGGTCGAGCTCCAAGGCGATCGTTTT
>JAQGCW010000232.1:0-13912 GCA_034700065.1 Mesodorylaimus bastiani | reverse complement strand
TCGCTGTACCTTTGATCACAATCGGATGTGTGCATCATTTGACTCCGAGTCTATGTCTCAACGATTCCTATATACACGCCGAGCGACCAGCGGCGGACCGGATTGTCCCATTTTACCCTCGTATTGATGAAATTTGTATTATTTATCGCTCGTCTTGGAAATTTGCAGGTTGTCGTCTGTCCATTTAAGGCCGTGAAGACCCATGAAGGACTTTCGAGTTTATCTCAACTGATTTTCAAGTACAGTCAACTACGCTTATAAGAAACTCCAAAATCCAGCGAAAAAAGTTTCTTATAACCGAAGTTTCTTGTATCCGAAGTTTTTAATAGCCGATGTTCCCCACTTTTTGGCAAGAAAAGGTTTCTTTTCCGCAGTATGTACCAGAAAATCACAAGCTGAGAACGGAAAAAGCATCTAGCTTCCACCGAATGAGGTTCTTTATTGGGGTTAGAGGCTGGGTATTAGTTCTCGGGGGGTATTTTTTCACCGCTGGAGGCGAAAAGTTTGAAAAATCGAGGCTCAAAACTGAAAATTATTGAGGAATTTGGGAAGGTTTCTTATAAACGAAGAAAATGGGCGGTTGGTACAAAAGAATTGGTTTCTAATACCGAAGGTTTCTTATATCCGAGTTTCTTATAACCGTAGTCTAGGAATGCATAAAAGATAGACATGGAAACTGGGACATGGAAAATTGTTTCTTATGAGCGAAGTTTCTTATAAGCGGGTTGCTTATAAGCGTAATTGACTGCAGGTAATAACACTGGAAGGCAGAAAGTGCTCAATTCAGGAAATACACCGGCCTACCTAATGATGACATATAACATAATTTAGCTACCCAAACCTAATTAAAAAATGATAAAAAAAATTACGAGAAACCCAAATTATCAAAAAAGGAGACATAAATAAGAAATGGAATTTCTAGTATGGAACTATTTGTAATTACAGTATTTGTGTTTCATATGGGGGTTTTGGTAATTTTTTGAATCATATTTTAATTAGGTTGGGTAGCTAAATTTAGTTATATGTCATCATTAGGCCCCGTCGATCAAGGACGAAGTTCTCATCGGCGAGGAAGATATGCCTAACTTGGAAGAAGATCTGGTCTCTCTCGTTTCCTTGTACGATAGTTCTCGTTTAATGTAGCCTGTGATATGTGCTCTGTGCCCTCTTTCTTATTAGATAGTCAGTGTCATCGCCGTGATCCATACTGCCGAGTCGTCTTGATCTGTATGTTGTGCTATATTCCCTGCGAGCATTCTACAAGTAAACTCCCTGAACCATCGAGTCTCATCGCCTTAGCAGCTGAGCGTAGGTCCTAGACCGAAAGGTTGTTACACTACGCTCCAGACAGTCACGGCTAGTCTGGAATCATCGGACGGACAGGCCACGGTCATCAACCGCGGTCTCTTCGACAATGGTTGCTAACGGACCTACATTACTGAATCAGTGGTGAATCAGCTCAAGCTGCCTGTCAAAGCCACTGCGAATCTGAACGTTCGGTTCCCAACCCCCCAAACGGAGCGAGCCAAAGTGTCCGAGATTCGCCTACGCCTGAAAGATGGCACAACGTTCCCGATGATTGTGCACGTGGTCCCCACAATCGCCGGCAACATTCGCCGCGAAGCAATCGATGCCTCGCTCCTCCCAGCCCTCATCGCCTTTAAGCATACGCTCGCCGACTCCATTCTCACCAACGCGGATCAACTCGCGATCAATTTCCTTGTTGGCGCCGACTACATGTGGGAACTCCTGAAAATGGAACGCAAACAAATTGGTCAAGGACTGCACCTTATCAATTCGAAACGGTGGTTGACATCTTCACCCAATGCGGCTAGGGTGAAGTTCCAGTTGGTCCACGGTGGCTCGCAAGGCTTTCAATCATAGGGCAATGACGCGACATCTCTAGGATTTAAAAAAAAATCGATTTAGAAAATTAACAAGTTGTCTGCTGGAACCGCGAAATGACGAAAAATAAATTTCCGCTGGACTGCAGACAAGATTTTTTTAACGGTTATTACATTATTATATAATATATTGTATTTATTTTTATATTTATTGAGAGATTTTACCAAACCGAACAATAAAACGCACGTTCGAATCGAAATAAAGAAGAAGAGGGATTAGAACTGGACGCCAAGGAAGGTGTGTTTGCAAACTCACTTGTTAGTTGGACTCGTTTACATATAGGTTTGCCATAATCCACCAACCCGACCTAGGTGTCGGAAGCCGATTCTTGTCCAGAGAGCTACTGGGCCACGAAGAAGCCGCTTCATTCATGACAGTCGAAGGCCATTCAAATTACTTTCGATGTCCGCGGCTTTTACCCTGCTGAAACATATCGGTTGACGTATCACATCTTGTCGGACCTTCGGGTTCTTACTGTCCCATATGAACTGTCGCATCAACAGCTGAAGGTCTTGAGTCACTGCTACAGGTGCAGGCACATTCATTAATGAATACACCAATTGCGCTCCCAGGAGTTCGTTCCATACTAGAGTCTTTCCAAAAATGGGCAACTTCCGGTGACTCCAATTTTCAACTTGGCCCTTTAGCAAGGCAAGCTTATCACCTAAGTTGGACTGAATCATTGCGTCACGATACGAGAACCAAACACCCAGTATCCGGATTTTCTCAACTCGCGCGATTCCCTCGGGCACTAGAGCCTACGCTCGCGTTTATCCATCAGTTGAAAAACCCGATGAAATGCATCGGTTGGCTGGCCGCGTCTAGTACTGCTGACTGCGTTACGAGGCTGCAGTACTGGACTACTCCTAGCTCGAACACTGGAAACGATAAGGTTGCCGTTACATTACACAAGAGTGTGGCCATGTTATTATACCAACGTTTGTTCCACTGGACAACGAGCGCTGCGTCGAGCGCTCCTGTCCGCCGTGGCCATCGCCCTCGTCTGGTTCATGTGCTGCGCCTGCTTGCGCAAGGCCTTCAAGACCGCCGGACGCCCCAACGCTCCGCCGCCGATGGTGTCGCCGCCGCCCAGGGCCACGTTGGTCTTCGAGAAACCGTTGCCGTTCAAATGGTGATCGAGTCGAATCGAGAAGATGGAGCGAGGAAGAAAGGAGGAAGTGAATCGAGTCTCGAGTGATGAGTGATTTCGAAGTGACATTTTTCGGTTTTTCTTGAATGTTCTTGACTGTTTTCGATCGAGGTTCGTGATGAGGATGGTGCGTGAGGCCAAAGGTTTCGATGTTGAAGAGGAAAGTAAAAGGTCGTGCGTGGTGTTTGTACATAGTTTTGAAAGATGTATCGGATTACATTACCGTATGTTTATTTCTTCGCACGAAGCCTTCTTATTTATTCTCCTGATTGTTGATTTGATTTTTAGTTTCGTCTTGCTTTTGACTTTGGTTGAATTTGTGTTTGTGGCTTTGGGTTATGGCTTGATGTTGGTCCTCATCTTTTTGGGATTCTTGGATCTATATGGGATGGTTTCCTTGGATCTGTCTGTCGACAACAGTTCTTCCAGCTAGGTTTATTGCAGCTAGCTATCAATTTCTTGCATCAGTCTTCGATCACCATCCCCATTGCCCATTTTTGCATCATCCATCCTCGATCGTCAGAGGAAGCTGAACAGAAGCAATCCGGCTGCTTCCAATCAGGAAACACGAAAACGCATTCTCGCATTCGATCATCGTCGTCTTTCGATAAGAAAAAAAACCAACCACCAACGGAAACATTCCGTGAAAGACCAAACGCCTAAAACGCGAGCAACGACTCAATCAAAAATTCGATCGACCGCCGACTGCCGACGAACGAACGTACGGAGCTCCCTCTTCTCAATTCTTCGAACGTCTTGCACTCTTTGGCTTCATTAGAAGAAGAGAAGAAAAAAACGTACATTGAATTGGACGAGGAGGTTGGAAACGAAGGGGAAGGAGGAAAGAACGGAGAAATAAGGGAATGAAAGGGCGAAAATCAAATTATTCATTCATTCAATCAGACCGAACGAGTTGAGAGCTGTTTCCCCCCATTTCCCCGCTTATCACATTCGAAAGGCCCCCATCCACATTCATTCAGTTTTGCATCCTTCCCCTTGCTGAGTGTCTTTGAAAACACGGTTTTGCCAAAAGGTCGAGCAGCGAGTTGTCTGAGAAGTGGAGGAAGTTGTCGAGAGGCTTCGAAAGCATAGACTAATCGTTGTTCGTCCTCTTTCTTGGAAGAAAATTCTTGAAAATTCTCGGAAGCAAGGAAGAATGAGGAAATTCTTGATCGTCGGTATTATTTTGGGATGCTATTTCGTAGTGGCCACGAGTTACACGCGGAGCTATGGACACGGCAAATCGAAGGGCGGCCGATGGACCAATAGCGGCGGTCGATTCAAGTCTCGTTACGAATCGCAAGCTCAAAAGTGAGCAGGTTTGAGATCAGTGAAACATTGGAATACAATTTGGTCAGTCAATCACAGTCGTTCGGGGTCAGACATGAGCAATCGATCGATGGAGATCAGTCAGATCTCCATCGATCGATTGCTGTCAGATCCTGAGATCAGTCGGAATTCTGATTGATCTCAGGATCTGGCAGATCGAAAAGGATCTGATCTTCTCGATCGTTCAAGATCGATCGAGCAGATCGGTCAAATGCCTGACTGATCTTCTCGATCGATCAAGATCAGTCAGATATCTGACTGATCTGTTCGATCGAGAAGACTGATCTTGTCTCCTATGATTCCTGACTAGACTAGGCATTCCTTCCTTCCTGATCTCTTTCCACCTCCCATGCTCTGAGACTCATCGTCTGTCCTAAGTATCTGACAAGCTGATTTTCTGTCCAAAGTAACTGATCCCTCTCTAACTCTACTTTCAGCAGTCGCCCACAGCACTATTGGTCATCGGTGATCGTCCCATCGTCGATCGCCGTAATTGGAAAACGAGAAGTGGCGAAAACCGACATCCAACACGAGCAGAGGATGAAACGAGCGATTTCGAGTCCAGTAGAACGGAAAACTAAAATTGATAAGGTGATCGTATGAGGGATCCAAGAAATCTGAATGCTGGAAGCAGTGAACTTTTTCGTACTATGTACGGGAGATGAAAATAAGAATGGAGTAATCGATTGTAAAATGGAGTTTGCTGGTGTTCATGATCAGTGATGAAAAGCACGAGTAATGTTTCGGAGGATTCTCTAATGTCAAATATGAATGCGCGCAATTTTTGATGTTCAGGTTCGAGGAGGCGCGTTGAGAACAAGGGATTTCGTGAGAATTATGAGTGATTCTTAGGATCAGAAAACTTCACTAGACCGAATAGGTACTGAAACTCAATAGTATGAAACAACAGACTGGGACTTACATTTGGCAGCGAACGATCCTTCGGCATTATTAGTGAGAGTATCCACACATCGACCACTTCGGTCCTCGGGCGTTCCTGAAAAGGAAAAAGTCGAAATCAATCGCCAAAAGAAAAAGACAACAAAAGGCTGACTCACATCGATATCCGGGCAATTCCATTGTTCATTGGCGTATTTGGCCAATTCGAAGATTTTGAGCACGACTTCGAACGGCGTCAGAACAGCTTCAGAGCTAAGATGCTCGCTTTTCTCGTATTTGATGGATTCGTAACACGATGGAATGATCCGAACTTGAATGGCTGCAACAAAAGAGAGGTTTTTAAAAAGACGATACAAGGAGGCACATAGAGTTGACAAAGAATGCGACCAGAAATATATGCGGGGGGATTGTACAACGGATGAGACATGCGGGCTAGTTCGACCGAGTTCAATAAAAAAAAAAAAATACTAATTCATTTAATCCCCTTATTGAAATTAAACAAACTAAACAAACTAAAGAACAACTCTTATTAATAATAAAGGAATAAAAATTGGTATTCCCCTATGCCCCCTTCCACACAATTCATAACAAGAACCTGGAAAAAGCCCTTTTCTCAAAGAGTCAAAAATTACTGACCGTGAGTTTAATCGTCCTGGAGCTGAGTCTAATTTTAATCCAAGAGAAGGAACTCCCAAAGAGTGCAAAACATCTCTTGAGATCGGCTTCACGTCCGCTTCTTCGCACGAATACGAGAGCGCTCCATAATCAGCGAAACATTGCTCGAACTCTTCGTCCATGACAATGGCACGGCTCCATTCTTGAAGTTCATTCATTCATTTATTCGATACCCAAACACTGAAAGTGCACTCAAGGGGCATGAAGAAACATGACATGAAGTTGACGATTGAACGCAGCGCATGGCATTCCTCGTAGATATCTCGTTGATTGAGAAGGCGACCATTGTAAGTTTGGTACAATTTCTAGGCAACAAAGACCATGCTCCAATTATCGCCACAGATCGAACTGACTGTTCCCGTGTCATTTGACCGTTCTCAAAAAGGACGCGAACAGAAGCCTTTCTGCGGGATCACTATTCTCACCAAAGGCCATCGGTATTAGCATTCCGAATTGCGATGGTTGCAAAATTTTGAGAGAACTTTCAGCTCACTATCTCTTGGAACAGTCTTCCTGCCATTGTTCCGTAGCAATCCTCCCTGATTTGAATCCCAGATTTTCCGCCTTGTTTCTCTCTGCGTGAATCAGCCAAGATGAACTGCTGTGAGTCATCATTCACAAACGGGAAATTTGTTCGATTCATTGGCGCTGAGAGAACGTGTTAGCGTATTGGCCAAATTTTGAAAGTGAAACTCACCGAATGATCGTTGAAGACGCGGATCGTGGGCTGTTAACTTGCTCGAGCATGTTTCTCATCATCTCTGTAGATCAATTGCACTAAAATGTGTTTCCGTCCCTTTGAGTGCGCATCAGCGTTTGGACGTGAATAAAATATGGATGGATGGATGGATGGAATATGATGCACAGATCTTCTGACTATTCCATGTTGACCCCTGCGAACCCTAACCTGACTCGTAGAGTGCAATTTCTACGATTCTTTGCGGTATGCGAACAAAGGACAATCAATTCAACCGATGTACCAGTGTACTTCGAAAGTGTCCCAGGGGGAGATAAAAAATTCAATTGACCTCCAATTGACTCTTTCGAGGGGAGATTTAAAATTTTGATGCGCTCAGAGTCGAAAAAATTCAAAAAATCACCAAAAAATCAAGAACATTTTCCAAGATTTTTGATCAAATTGATCACTGATCACTGATTTATCACTGATCAGACAGTAAAAAGTTTTTTTTTACCATCGTACAGCGTATAAGTAGAGGCCGAACAAGACTCCGGGGGACTTTCGAGTGGGGGACTTAAAAGTTCAATCGGCCTCCAGGAGGGGGAGACTTTCGAGACACGGTAGTCAATAAATGTAACTTCAATGCGATTTTCGCATCTGAACATTTGATTTCCCCCCGACGTAAGTTGCAGCACGAGGTCGCTAGTTGGAAGTTCCTGTCAATGAAAGTTATCGGCAAAGTTTGTTGTTTCGAAACACTGGTTGGAGTGCCCTGCGGGTGTTCGGAGCCTCGGGCCCCCACCTTCGGCCTCGACCACCCGGCGGCCACCTTGGTGACCAAATCGATGATGATTCCTGTCAAACACGAACTTGCAACTCCAATCCAATCGTGATCTGGTGTGACAATGATTTTGTAGAGGACGCAAGAATTGCGCTAGCATTTTGTGCGTGTTCTTCTGCAATCTCCAAAATTCAGCAAAATAGCAAAATAGTTCCACACTGCAATTTTGGGCGTGCTCTTTTTTTCGAATCCTCCAAAATCCACCTCCCGTTGAGAAGACTAGTACAACTTTCACGCCTATGCCTCTATATTTCGTTTTTCATCACACGACAACAAGTTTAACTAATTTTGACATTATATATAATCCATTCCAGTTTGACCAGTTTGTGTAAATCGGGGACTTTTGAGTAAATGCGCGCACCTATTCATGAGATCTGTTTTGGGAAGAGGATTTTGGGCGAAATGAAGTTGAACAAGTGTGCTTACTGTTGGAAACCCAACTTAGGTTGTCCAATTCTGAGTCTTATGAATGCGCTTATACGTAGTTAGAAAATTTCAAATGGCCAATCAGGAAATCCTTGGAAACTCCATTCAAGAAACACTCTGACGCTGCAGTGAAATCGGACAAAATTTTCCATGGTTTCATTTCATGGTTTCAATTCGTTTCATGGTTTCATTCGATTTCGCAGGATGAAACCAATTACCTTTAATCTTCTCGAAGACGCGTCGACAAACGACGTCAGAGGATACCTATTTTTGGGATGATGACGTTTTTCTGAGGCGTGTGAGTTCGGTTTCGAGGTGTTTTACTCTCGAGGGCTTCGTCGAAGCGGGAGGAGTTGGTGGATAGGTCAATGAGAACGATACGTTTTGACCATGAGGTTAATGGAAACTGATACTACTTTAGGATTGATACGCGGTTAGAAACATTTGTAGAGATTTGCATTTTGAATTTTGAATTTCGCGCGCTTTTTCTTTTTTGTATTCACCGTATGCATAGTAAGTGGTTAGTCGAGTTCGAGGTTGGTTAGTAAGTGGTTAGTCTGGGGTTTAGTCGAGAGATTGACACTTTGAATTTCGCGCGCTTTCGTTGTCCTCAATGTTTACGCGGTATGAATCTGGGAACTTTGTTTAGAGATGGCATTTTGAATTTTGCGCGCTTTTCTTTTCTTCTTTGCATGCACAAGCGGTTAGAATCTTGGGGTTTTGTATGGCTGGCATTTGAATTTCGCTCGCTTAGAGTAGGTTTTTGCGTTCCTATCTTCCGCGCATGTATTTTTCGATGGGACTTGGACTCGAATCCCCAGCAGTCTTCCTCGATTCAGTCCATCCGCGCGTATCTTTTTTGTTTCCCTCTCGCTCTGTGTTTCTCAGACGATTGATAAGTCCAATTGTGTCCGTCGGCTTCTTCTTATCGAGCTAATCATCGGCAGAAAAGAAGTCTGTCTGTCTGCCTTTCTCTTTATGGCTGATTGGGTTCTCGGGTCGGGCGGTCGGTCGGGTGGACGTGTGTCTACCTAACTCGATGGAAAAAGGATATCCGTAATTGGATAAGCCGAGTTTTGGAGAACACGTTCGAGGAATAGGAAATCCAATGACGCAAGTCCGTTTCTATTTTTACAATACCTAGCGGAGTTCCTCCGGTTTTGAGAAGGTAGGTGAGTGCGGGGGAGATGGAGATGGGAAAGATGATCGGGCAGGTGAGGGGCCTGGAGATCGAAGAGGGCCTGATCAAGGGTATGATTTCTGGGTGGTCGGTGGCTAGGTGGTCGGCGGGAGCTTCATAAGGGATGGCTAAGGGGGCCCCGATCTGATTGTGAGAGTGAGCTCTATCCCGAGTTTTCACGGCGCGCACACGTTAAACATAGGCATGATAATAGGCCCTCTTGGATCAAACCAGAGATGCTTTAAGGAGAGGTTTTTGGAGGTCGGGTCTTCCCTGGATCCTCCAGATTCCCTTTTGTCCTAATCAATAAATGTCCAAATTCTGTCCGAAACATTATGAGTCGCCTACCAACGCATATGCAAACTTGCAAGTGCCCTTTTCTATGCCCAATGAACCATCAAAATGACAAACTAGCAACAGCGCACCAATTCGAAACACAAGTGTGCGCGTAGGACGCAAATGCTGTGTTGTTGTTATCGAGACACTCATTCTCTGGAGAATATTTTTAGCTCCCACCATCTCTTTTGCCCAAGTTGACATTTTGTTGAACGATGAGAAAGTGGAACAAAGCTTCTTCCACATCTCCCACGAGTTGCCTCCTCGTGGCTTGTGTTGGGAAGGAGGGACCAAGAATGACAAGATATCACGTGACTGATGTTTATTGCCATCGAATTCGAGAAGTCAATATCGACAGGACAGGACAGAACGGCGGTCTCTAATTTCCGATCTCCCCCCTCTTCGATCGTGAAATGAGCAATTATTATCTTATGGCTTTAAAAAGAAGAAAAAGATTAGGTTTCTCACCTGCGTCAATTCTCCGAGGGAAAAGTTCGTTCACTTCGAATCGCGTGGGTGGTCCTCGGAGCTTTTTTAAGCCTAGTTTTATGCCCACCAGGATGATTATTAGGAGCTTTAGCTATGAATGGCTCGTCTGAATGCGGATTCAGAGCTTATGAAGAGCTTCTTCGTTCCTCGTTCTTGCTCATTCCTGGAGCAACTCGTTCATTCCTGGCCAGACTTCGTTTCCTTCGGGGTTTCAACTGTCACTTGCACCCATTCCCGAAATGTCATCATGTTCGAATCTTCGCCATTGACACCCAGGTTTAAATTCCGATCGTAGCTTCTTCGATTTCGCTATTCGATCGACGCGAGGTCAAATTTCGGACTCTTCGCTCAAATGACGATGGAGGCTCTTTGGGGAATTTCTTCGTGGTGGTTCGAAGAGGCTGTTTCTCTTTCGAAAAAATACTAGCAGAATCCAGAAGAGTCGATAAAAAGTTGAGAAAAAACCACCAAGTGGACGATTTGCGCAAATCGGATTTCGGTGTGGTCAGAGAGCATGCGTGCGATTTCGAGCGTCAGCTTGTGCCTCTCCAGTCTCGAGAGTGTGTCTTGTCTCGAGCGCACAAAGCACCTCGACCAGAAGATTTATCCGCCCACCCACGCTTGCACCGAAGAAATCAAATTATCCCAAACGAGCCACCTCCTCCCTCAAATCCCGCGCATAATCCGAATGAATCGACCACACTCATTTCCTATGCGCCTCAATCCGCCGAATTTCTGCGCGTGCTTCGGATCTGAGCTCCCCACATTTCATTATCGCACTAAGCTTCTGAGCCAATCCGGGTGGTCTGGATTTTCTAAATTGGCATACTTTACGAAAAGGGGCTGTTCATTGTGAAAATATCTAATCGACCTTCCTCGTCAGTTTTGAAATTGATTTTGAAGACTCGAATTTCATTGCGCTTGCAAATTTTTCTGGGCTCCGATGAGAGTAAATCGAATAAATTTGCACTCATCGGAAGAAACAAAAATCGATCGTCCATCTAAAAAGATGGACGATCGATTTTTTTCCAAGGCTATGCGAAATTAGGTACATTTCTAAATATCGATCCCTGGGACTGCAGGCTTCTGGAAGAAAAAAAAGTCATTTTCGAGCTAAGCCTTCTGGGAAAATCGACTTTACTGCTAAGTTTCTGCGAGAAAAATCGACTTTCCCAGAAAGGTTTTTTTTAAAACTAGCTTGATGATGAAGACGTCATATTTTTGAACGAGTCAGCCCCCTTATTGCATGTCACTCTAGCAACGGGCCATTCCAAGAGTTTTTATCCTCCGCGAAACTTCTTCTTGACTTGTCGGAGTCTTCACAACACGATTTAGTTCTAGTCGTTCGTCGTTTGCTTCTTCTTCGTCTTTGCGCTTCAACGACTTTTTGAGAAGCAAGCGTGAAAGATTCTTTCGAAGAGATAGAAGTGAGGCTTTTGCGGAGCGAGAGGCCTCGAGAAGCTAGTAGCTGCTTCCGTTCCTCCGTTGCTTCTCGTTCTCGACACTTCGTCGCCTTGCTTTCTTGCCTCCTTGTTGCTCGGTGAAGTGGTCGGGGACATTCATTGTTCGCATGTTTTCACTTTTCGGCTTTGTGTTCTCTTGTGTCTTGAGATTTTGAGAAAATGTGTTTTTCTTTTCCTCGAGATTTTGAGAATTGGTTTGTCTTTGTCTTTTGATTTGAGAAAATGTTTGTCTCTGGAACATGTTAGATGCTTCATGTGACTCTTGCCTCGTAAAGTTAGCTCTAAGTCTTAGTTGTACCGCCAGCAAAGTTAGCTTGTCCCCTTCGATGTACCTAGAGTAATCTTTATTAGCGTTTTGTTTTCTCTTTCTTATTAGCTCACGATAAGATCCAAATGCCCTGTTCCCAAGCCTTGCCGCCTGGAAGCACGTTAGGCAAAATAGCTAGCTGGACAAACACGGCTAGATTTCACCGTGTGTGCGTATGTCTCTTTGGGTTCTTCTTCTCTCTTTGTCGTCGAAGAAGCGTCTGCAAGCCGCCAGTTCTCATGGCCATGTCCAGCCATCAGCAGGACTGGAAGCCTGTGGGCACAAACGACGACGACGACGAAGGGCGGCTTTACCCCTAATGGGCTTTCTAAATCGAGCTCTCCGCGAGCTCCCATTCTCGTTCGATACTCGTAGACAAAAACATACACGTCGAGAGAGAGAGAGATAGAAGAAAGAAAGAAGAAGAAAAAAAAGCCCGGTAGTAGTATATTGATTCTTGTGTATATGTATTGAAACGGGAGAAGGAGAAAGCTCGACGAGCTAAACTTGGCCCACCAATGTGTCCATTCCCGAGTCCTGGCTAGGGGATTTGGCCATTTTGGGTAGAGGCTGGAGAAGATGCAAATGAGACTTTAGGCTTTTTTCTCAAAGAACTTCAATCGGCTACTATTTAAAAATAGCTAGCGATTTTTTTGTATTTTATAATTTTTTAATGAGCTCTTCGTCTTCAGGTTGAGCAATCGACAATTTTAACTGCATTGGACGAGTATTTTTTTTAAATCGACTATTGATGATAAACAGAAACATCGATTTGATCGGACCGACGTGGGACGCAATCGATTTTGTATTACCGCTCAATAGCCATCGATTAAAATATTTCATTGCTGACCATTGACTCAATCGACCGTTCGAAAAACCATTGTATTTTAACCATAGTATACACATCCCGACGTGGAAAAATATCGACCTAGAATCATCGGCAGGACAAATCTGGGACATTCCCCTTTGTCCTACTACTAGCCATGGGCGATGGGTAAAATGATTGGTAGAAATGTCATTTCGACAATCTGCACTCGCATCGGACATGCTAATCAGCCGCCCTTTGTTCCCCACAGTACTCGGGGGACGAGACGAACCGAACGGACGGAAGAGAAGGAACGCGAGCTGAATAAAATCCATTTTGCCCCTAGTAGTGAGGGGAAAAAACATTCGACCTCATAAAAATCCGAACCGAACTGCTTCTTCTTCGACTCGGTCGGTCGTTCGGACGGAACGGACGCATTTGGAGAAATCCTCTTTCTCGGGTCGCTAACATCCGAAGACGAAAGAAGATAGAAGAAGCATTTTTCTGTTTTTTCCCCGCCTATTTTCGAGGAAGAAGAGCCTAGTTTTCGTAAATCGAGGCTTTGATTTTACACCCGTCTGGAACGAGGAAGTTTAAACTTCGGTCGGCTGATACGACTTTTAAGATCAGTCTGATCGGAAATATGGATAACACAACGGAATCGCTGGTGGCCCTTTGGGTCAATGAGACCACCGGCTATCCAAACACGACGGGCGGAGGGTCGACCATCGGCGGGGTCAAGGTGCCCAGTTTGAAAGTGCAGGATATCATTCGATTGGCCGTCTTGGCAACATTGTTCGCCGTCGGTGCCCCGTTGAATTTGGCCGCATTATCGCAATTGGTGACCAGTCGGAAAACCTTATCGGCTTCTGGACGTCGTATGCATTTGTTGAAATTACATTTGAACGCTTCGGATTTGTTGATTTTATTCGTTTATACTGGTGAGTGGGAGATTATTTTATATAGTCAAAACGATAGGTTTAGGTTTTCAAAATTTTTAAATCGTTGCGCGAAATTTAAAGTTTGAATTCAGTTTGCTCAAGTTTGGTGGTTCCTGTGCCAAAACGGCGGGAATTCAAATTATTGTTTTGAAAATACGGCTGTTATGAGCCCAATGAAAATCATCAAGTTTCCTGAGGGATTATTGATGTTTACATTTGCAAATTTCCGATAACGCAAGGTTACTTTCTAAACGCACTTTCTAAATCGATAACGCAAGGTTACTTTTTGAATTCCCGCCTTTTTGGTATAGGAACAACCAAACATGAGCATTCACCCAATAGAATCTTTGAAATGCTGCCAATAAGTTTGAACGAACAATATGTATGATGTAGTCTTAAAATAAAAAAACTCTTCTTCCTTCCAGCCTCGCAACTCTGTTGGCTCGTCACCTATGAATGGCGCGGCGGTCCGGTATTATGTAAACT
>JAQGCW010000231.1:0-13957 GCA_034700065.1 Mesodorylaimus bastiani | reverse complement strand
ACCGATTGACTTCGATTGCCGCCCAACCACGTATTGAAGGCGGTCGTTGAAACTGATGATGATTTAGAGCGGTCGTTAGTAGTGCGCACACGTAAAATTGACACCCGCCGTCTTCGGGGCAGAAGCTTTCCGGAGACCCTCGAAATTTTTATAAGTACCGCACCCCCCCTTCCAAAAGTTCCCCAAAGCCAAAAACCTAGGTTCCCCTACCAGGATTCGAACCCCCACCCCTTGGCTCCTTGAACCGACGAGCTACCTCGAGACCACCCGGTCAGTTACTCCTCCTCCAATTCTCGATGCTAGTCTATGCCCCATCGGCCCCAGTCTGGCTGTCTGCCCCCCCCCCCCCACAAACTTTTCTTCCGGTGTCATATGGTGTCCTCCTTTCTTGGGCATGGCGACCTTGTCCATCAGTCCTTCCGCCTTCCCCCCACGCCGATCGGTCTGCACGACTATACTCTTCGAGTTGAGTAATCTTCTCTTCTCTATGTTATTGCCCACATCATGTTTTTCATCGGATTACTAATTTTGATGATTGTGCTTTCGAAGAATGTAGGTATAGGATGTTTAGTCTTTTTCTTCTCCTGAGATAGTACCGATATAAAGGTCTCTCTTCTCTACGAATTCTCTTTCTCCCCCGCTACTCCCATCCGACTAGGTTCTTTCCTTCTTCCCTCACTCGAGCTCTCTGCACTCGGTGGTTTTTTTGAATTCAAAATTATGGTTCCCTTTTTGTATCGATTCGTGTTGATTTTGGTAATCCGTACCTTGTTTTATGTTTTATCTGTTCTAAGAAATAGCCTTATTTCAGGGATTTTGCGTTCCATCGGCGGCGGTCGGTCGTTGCGAATGTCGTCGCACAAACGACGGATCGTGGATGGTCAGGTGCACCGGCGGGAAAATCGCCTCGACCGATGAGTATAAGAAATGTATCGTTCCCTCGTCGATACATTTGCTCGGAGTGAGCGATTCGCAGTGGGACACGTACGATTTACAAGCAAATGTTCCGTCGATTCTATCCATGCGCGTCCATCTCAATCCAACCAATTGCGAAAAACGATTTTGCGCCTCTCCTATATTCTTTCGGAATTTTCGAGGGAAAATCGAACACAACTGCAATTGCAATTTGACGAAAGGGTAAGTCGCAGTTTCTATTTTTTTTTGTTATGACTGATCGTCCGTTTTTATGATTGGAATCGTTTTTGTAGAACGAATTCGAACGCCGGAAATGGAGGAGGACGCAATTCGACGAATGGGTAAGTTACTATTTTTTTTTCATTTTTTTGAGGAATGATTTACTGACAGATTCGAATTGTAGATCCTCGATTTCCACCATCTCCTCGACCACCCCGACCGGCGTCCTTCGTCCTCCTCAACCCATGACTACGGCGACGACGATGATGATTTCGCCTTCGACCTTCGAAATGAACACCACGAAGGCTCCTACGACGACCAGCACATCCACGAAAGCTCCGACGACCAAGACCAGCACCACCACGACCCAGGCCTCATCGACGACCAGCCGCAGAACGATGGCTCCGACGACCAAGATGAGCACCACCACGACCAAGGCCCCATCGACCACGAGCAGCACCACGACGATCGGCTCGACCACGTCGTCGTCGACGAGGAGGAAGACGAGAAGTACCAACACGTCGCCAATCGTCAGAAGTCGGAGGACCATCGGAATCGATCCGGATAGAAGGTAATTACGATTTTACCAGTGACTTTTCGTTAAAAAAAAAAACATCGATTCTTCTCTGCAGATCGACGACGACGATTCAGCAAAAATTCATCCTAGCCGGTCCACCCTATTTGGCGCAAGCATCGATCACCGAAAGGAAGCATGCTTGCTGTCCTTGCTCCTCGCCGATCACCGAAATCATATCGACGGGCGAAAACGGATCTGACAAGACTTCGAGTACGGATAAAGGTAAGGTAACATTTTGCGATTGTATCGTTGTTTTTTTGTGGAACTGAAGCCTCATTCTTGTACGATTTCAGCTTCCACGAAGGAAAGCGTCGTCAAAGGAAATCGAATGTTCACTCCGTCATCCTCGATGGCCTCGACTTCGGATGATTCGACCTCGATCACTTCGCCACCGCCGCTCTCTTCATCCTCGACAACACCATCGCCCTCCTCGTCTTCCACCACCGACTCGAAACGCGAACGAGAAGCCAAATACGATGAGCAATTCGGCGCGAGGGATATCGTCACAATTATCCTGAGCCTATTATTTATAATACTGCTGTTCTCCGTTTTGTTTTTTTGCGCCTATCTATACGATAGGAACCGATACAATCGATCTACGAGGAGGAGGAGTATCGCCCGCCGAGAAGACATTCGCAATAGTATTCCTCAGGCGAACTTGAATCTGATCGATCTCTCGCGGAGAGAATCTGGTGAATCCGACGACGTTTTGTACGGTAGAAACGCCTACGCCAACGCGTCCGCCTCGAACGTTCGTTGTTGGCCGACGCCGAAGCCGACGACGAATAATACTTTGGTATGATCACAAGGTTGTATTGATATACAATATCGAATAAAAGAAAAAACCCATACAATATTTTTACAAATCCAACGCTTCCGTATGAACACCATCGTCGCAGACCCTACGCTTCAAGTATTTGAAAGTGATTCCCCGTTTAGAAAGCTTATAACTATACAAGCTCGCAGTCCTTTTCGAATATTTAAATCCTCTGTTCTCAATGACTTTCGGTTTCTTGGAGAAGATCGCCCGCATGAAATGCTTCTTTCGAAGCGCGTTTAGCCGATGATTGATCCCCTTTCCTTTCCACGTGATGCTGTCACCGCATATTAGACAATAAGTTTTCGAGCTGGCGCCGCAGAAGCACGTCGCAGGCTCCTTGGTTTCGAGCTTCCAACGTAATGGTAGACTGTAAAGGAACGACGTAAATTAGCCGGGGTTAGGAAACCGAAGAAAACGAAAGCTACTCACTACTTTGTTTCCGGAGTAAGCGCCAAAATGCTCTCTTTGGCTCGTTCGTACTCTTCTCGGTCGGATTCGTCGGCCAAATTGTCGTCCATCGATGGAAATGCCATGGCAAAATAACACGAATCTAGAAAATCAAAATTCCCGCCAAAAACCCGAAATACGATATAAGTGGTCAACGAACCTGTGTCCACAAACGATAATTCCACATTGGTTTTGTAATAGCGTAAAATGAAGTTCCAAACCATCCGGTTTAGCTCGACTTTCGCCAGATTCAAAACTGTGATCGCCAACTGAACAGCGACATTCATTCTCGTACTTTTCTTCGCCAACGTGATTTCGTAGATTTCGTTCTCGACGATCGGTTGGGCGCTGCGAAAACGCGGCGTTGACGCTTGTTTGATCGCCACGTCTGCATGCACAAACATCGTATCTGCGTGGGATTCTTGTTGCTGACATGTTTTTCCGTAGACCTGAAGAAAAATCGGAAATCGTTAGTTAGAATCGAGAGTGTTAGAAGCTCTCAAACTTACGCTATTAGATTCCAGTTTTTTCGAGGTCGCTCTGGCGATTTGATTTTGTTCTTGTGCCGTCTTCCGTTCTTGCAGATTTTTCCAAAAGTAATCCCGAAGATACGGTTCGAATCGGTAATATATCGCCTCGGAAATGTCCTCGATTTCGCAGTCGCATTCCAAGATCAAATGACGCGCGTAGGTGGAGAGGATTAGGATCTGATCGGCCGCCAAGACGCTGACCAAAAGCTTTTGCGGTTGTTTGACGAGATCATTTTCCAACACGAAATCCTTCATGACGCCGCTTAAATCCTGTCGTCCGATGTTTCGATGAACGTAAATAGGCGGAAACTGGCTGTACTTTTGCCTTTGTTCGTCCTTGACTCGAACCGAGCATCGTACGAAGCCGGTCCAAGTGCCGGCGATGATCCCGTTCAATATTTGACGGCCAGTCATTTTCCTCATCCGTCGATCGAAAGTGGGAAAGTGTTCGTTGCAAAATGTAATCAAATCGGGGTCGGCCAGATGTTTCCGATCTCGATAATATCCTAGAAGCTCCTTGAAATCGCACTCTCGCATTGCAACGTAAGTTCGTCCTCGAAACAAGGAGTAGTCTCGAAAGTAACAGTCCACCATCCGCGTCCGTTCGGCTCGTTCCTCGTACGCTATTCGCTCATCCAAATTCAATCCGGCGTATCTGCGCCTCGTCCACGGGTCCTTGCACGTATTCGGATTGCAACCATGAAAAAAGCACTTATCAGTTAGCATTGCAGAGAAGAAGAAAAGGGATCAAAACGGTCCACTCACACCGTGAAAGTTAATTATCACACCACACTTTACGCAGACGGCGTCCGCCGGAAGCATTTTCGGTCCCAAACGTAATTCCATTCCTTAAAAAACAAGCAACGAGGATTAAGACTAACATTCACCTTCTACCGCTCGTTCATTTACCATTGTAAAATTTGGAAATTGGTTGATGATCCTCGCAAATCTTTAGCGTTCGAAATAGATGAGTCTGATACGCCAGAAACGATGTGCTCATTCTCCAATAGAATTCTGTGTCCTCGGTTTCGAATTTAGTACTATCCAATGGCCACGACGGTTTCACGGTCGGCGATTCGATATGCTGCTCTTCGGTTACTGTCGGTGGTGATGACGATTCAACGGTTTCGGCGTCGTCTTCTCGCTCGAACATGTCTAATAATTCGCTCAATGCCTCGGACGCATTCGAGCAGTTGTCGGATTCCGATCGATCGTCGTCCGGTTCGACTTGAGAAGGCGGTGGCAATACGATTTCCGCCTCGGATCGAATATCTTTCGCGACGATCGGTATATATCGTACGCCCACTCCGCACGGCATATCGAGCATGAAGCACGACGGATATAGCTGAAAGAAGGAGGAATCATTCGGTGATAAACCCATAAATCAATCGCTTACGCACGCTATTTGCGTCAAGCCCCATAATTCCGGAGACGAAACGACCCGACGGCACCTTGGTGATATCTTTTTCTTGATATCTGGTAAATACGATACTCGGTCTAGAAAAGGACAGATCGATTATCGGGTACGTGATTCAGTTCGATACGAATCTCAACTTACCCGGCGACCAACGACGACCTCAATTTGGAATACAAGTCTTGATTTTTCGTATTGAACGCCTGAATAATCTTGAAAGGCTTCGTCCGACCGAGCGTCCGTAACATGTTCTCGAACGATAAGCCGCTTATCGAGAGACAACCCGATTTGAACGCATCTATGTTATTCTCTGTTTTCCAATATTTTGCCATGTTCTCCACGGCCTGAGAGAGGCCTGAAACGTCGGCCTGCAAAAAGAAAAACGCGAACGAATGAAGTAGAGAAAACAGACAAAAGATTCCAATCACCTACTTTGTTGTAAATTTCCAGCATGTGCCCCAAATCGCGGATTCCATTTTCGCTCCAAAATCGCTCGATTTCTTGGTATTTCTCCTCGGTGATTTGCTCTCCTCGAAGCCAAGACGAGTAGTGTTCTCTCGCCGGCAGCGGTTCTCGCAATCGATCGATTGTCAAATATTCGTAGCAAATGTCCAATTTTTTAATTTCGGTCACCTGAAAATCGATAAAAAAAATTATTTTTTGTGATTTGTCGATATTTTTTAAGAAATGGATCTCACTCACCTCCCACGCTGACAGGAACGAGGAATATGGAGCCGGATAGAAAAAATTTATGACATCTAGCAGGATTAAGTTGGGTGAATATATCGCTAAGTACTTTTGGTTCCGTTTGATCGATGAAAGTGGAGAAATCGATTTGTCCTTTTTCCATTTTCGTTTCCATTCATCCGATTCGTAGCGGCGCATCAGTTCGGGGATCAGTAGATTTTTGATCAGCAATACGTCGAATGAACCGCTGAAAAGACAAGAGAACAATACATAAACCGTCGATCGATCGATCGATCGAGATTTTTCAGTCAAAATCACTCACCTGTTATATCCCATAACGGGCAATTGAGCCACGAAGATTTCCAGTTGCTCCAACAAAGTTGTAATTATTTTAACTGTCTTCATCGCCAATCGCATGTCGTCAATCGTAGGTTGATCATAACCATCGGATGCCAGCGCAGTCTCGGTTTCCAACACGATTCGTTTCTTCGCTGGGCGTTTACCATTATTTTCTACGATCAATCGATCTCGAATTTCATCCATCCGCGCGACGTACGGTCGTTGAACACGACGATAAAATCGGAGCTTCTTTCGAATTCGATGCATGTAAGGTCGAAGTCGAATCAACATCAAAGCCCGCGATCGATCGGCCGCAGCAAACAAGTAATCGACGAACTTATCAACGAGTACCTTGGCTCCAGCACGACAATCCTCGGCGTCGGTGTTCACCCAATATTGAACACCATTCGAGTACGAGTCGATCGCGAAATTCGCCTCAGCGGCCGCCGATAATGGAACCAGTTCGAAGAGCATAATCAGGCGTTGACTGACGAATTCGATCTCCATCGCCAATACACCAACGATCGAATGACCCGGCGTCGAAATCGAAGACAATAGGAATGCGTTCAATCGGTCGATCGATATCGATGCCTCCGCGATTCGATAACAATCGGTCCATTCCAATACGTTCATTTTTTTAATCGGGCGTCTCGAATTCGGAGAAAAAATTCGGAGTCGAAGCGATCGCGTAATCGCAATCGTCATTTTCGACGCAAAGCAGCAGCCGAAAATCAATATCCTTGACGTCCGAACGCGATTCGCGGCTAATCAAAGTCGTTGCGCATAAAATATGTTCCAAAAGCGACGTCCCAGACAACCGAAATATTGATTCATCGTCGTCGATATAAACAGATCCGGATTTCGTGGAGAGCAGACGGACATCGGATTCGTCGGTCGGCGGCATGCACGCACGAAATCTCATTCGGTTCGACTTCGATCGATCCGAGCGATATCGTTCCCAATTATCTACCAAGAATCGGCTGAGCGGATCGCCCAAATCCTTGGGGCGATATTTCGACTTGGATTCTTGATCAGCTGTCCATAATGCCGAACGGAAATCGGTGGCCAAACGAGGATCATCCGGAGGAACATCGAATGCCGTTGCATACCGATCGCCGCCGTCCTTCGTCGCCGGTCGATCTGGTGTAATAGATTCCCAATCGTAACAAACTCGAAACGGAAAATAACGAAGAGAATCCGGGACGTAAATTCCGAGTTGAGCAAAAATACGATCGAACAGGCCGACCTTTTGTCCGATTGCACCGCCGCCGAATGTTTTTCGCGCCTGTCCGCGAAGACAAGCGTCATCGCCATTTCGAAATTGATGCCGTTTTAATTTCGAAGCCGAATCGAAGATCGAATTGCACGATTCGCACGAAAACCTTTAAAGGAAGGAAGAAATATCATGAATATGATCAAAAAATCGTATGGCTCGTTTTTCCCGGCATTCAGCAGACATCCTACTGTAGGATCTTCAGGCGCCACTCTGCGACATGGATTTGCGTGCGCGGTCGTGTTTTGGGTGGAAGAAAAATCGATTCCCCCTCTCGATATCAAAATTCGATCCTCGAAAAAGTTGAATGAGAATTATTATCTCCACTTACCATTTCGATAATTTTTGGACGTTTGAACAATAAAAGAAGTGCTTCCGGTATTGGAGAACGTGAATTCGAGTCGTCGTCGTTTTATTATAATCGAACGGACGTCTGATCACCTTCGCCCGTACATCATCTATTGAATTGGGTTCCTGGCCGTCGGGCAACAATTTTCGGTTTTCGTACACCCATACTTGGACGACGACATCGGGGAAACATTCTTCGACTTGTTTCAAAAAGGTGAGCTTTAGCCCCGGGAATTTCTCTGGAGGTACTTTCTTTTTTTGAAGTTTCTTCGAAATTAGGAAATTTTGAAACCGATCGTAGAATAATTTCGCTTGAGCTTCGTAATTGACAAAATTCTTATGCTTGGCCACGGCCAAAACCCTGAATAAACATAGCGCCAACGTATTCTTTTTACCTTTCGCTCGATCTTGATCATACAGAAGGGCGTGAATATTTTTATTCTTTTTGATGAAATTCGGCAGAGATTTGCCATCCAAATCCTCGTTTCCCACAAATTCCCGAAGTTCGGGGTCCCTTATACGATGGCAATAGATTCCCACCGATAATAAGGTTAAGAATCGCCACTAAAATACAACCGGGATAGGTTTTTATACTTCTTTTTTTTGCTTTCCCTTTTTTGGCGCTTACTTTTGTCTCGTCTCTTTGTACAGAGCACGCTTCGATAATGTCATCTTCGACCAAGGTGTTCATCACCATGTCCAGATCCTCGTTATCCGCAATCAGGGGAGGACGATCAGGGAAATAGTTGAACGAGTTACCTACAAGGGGATTAGGATTGATTGATTGACTTAGAATTTATTAGATCATAATCTCGATGGCCGCTTAACTGTTTCCTACGAATACTCTGAGTCTCCCATAGCTATCGGCGTAATCTCCTTCCTCTCGAGAAAGTAAGAAGGAGAAGGAAAAATTAAATCGATAAGGGGTCCGATCCTCCTTTTCTTGTTCCAAAAAAATCTGCAAAAAAGTAGTCTAATTAGGACTTTAGTATTATCGAGGTTTAGTGGGTATGCTCACGCATCGCATCCAGTGTTTCATATGTTCCAACACATTCGCGGCGAATAGAGGGATTCGAAGAACGAAAATGTCCATGACCCTTGTATGGATGGTATGCGTACGAATGAGGTTGAAGTTTGATCGAATACAATCGTACATTTCGGATTCCAGCTCGTCTTGAGTGTCCAGGAGGAAGGCGGCCGCGTTGGGGGGTTGTTGGGAATCATTCTGAGGAAGACCGGAAATATCGGCTAGCGACCAATTGCCAACGAAGTTATCTTTCAAATTGTGTCCGACGAACGGTGTAGCTTCCAAATCCCACTCTTCTCTATCATCGTCATCTTCGTCCGACGATGAATTCGACTCCATTTTTCTACGAATTGAAAAACAGCTTTTCTCTATTTCTCTTCGCAGTTTTATGCCTACGCTCCCACCCCCCCCCCCCAATCGTCTGCGTGTCTGCTGTTCCCCCTCGAGGTCTTACCTCGTCCACCCTTTGTAGAAGTTTTTGGCGCCATGTTTTAAAAAGTTCATTCGCCTTCGCACCTGTTGTCTGTTCTTTTTTCTTTTCAGACCATGAACCGCAAGGAGAAGATTCAACGATGGAAGCTAAGACGAATGGAAACCGATCATCAGATCCGTGACATGTATCACAATTTGAAGAAAACCGGCGTATTAGGATCGAAAGAACGGTTTTTGCGAAGCGTCCGGCACTCGTACGACTCGAAGCCGATCGAGCGTTCCAGAATCGAACGCGCATTGGCTGGGAACGAAGCCTATACTCGATTTAGACTTCCCAAATACGGCCGCAGGATTCCACGTAGAAGCATCATCGCGCATGGCGTAGGCGAGGTAATTTTTTATGGATTTTTTACAACATCATTTCTCTCTTACTTACGATTTTATTCTTCTTTTTAGTTGCTTCAGGCAGACCTCTGTTTTATGGATGAATTGAATAACGCTCAAAGTTCCCGCTATGTATTACTGGTATGCGACACTCTGAGCAGGTCAGTGATGATAAATTTCGATCAGTTTTTGCTTATCTATTCTTATTTGTATTCTTATCGATTTTTAGATACGTTTTTCTTCGACCTCTCCCAGACAAAACGGCTAAATCAACGTCGATCGCATTGAAATCGATTCTGGACGAAATCGAAAGCAAGAATATATCTGTACGGGTGATATACACTGATTTGGGCGGCGAATTCAAGCGCGAAACCGAAGCTTTATTGACCCAAAGGTCGATTCTGCATTTCCAAAGCCAGGGCGGACCAAAGGTAAGCGCATTTTCTCTGGCTTTCTACTTTTTTCCTCGACTTACATTTCGTCTTTTTGTTTTCTGGCTGCGCTCAGTGAAAACAAAAATCGACAATTCAAATTGATCGCTTACAAGCTTATTAGCGCTAATCCGAGGCTGAATTTACGAGGCTCGTATCCTCGAATCGAAGCCATCATCAACGATACCCCGTCGAGAATGCTACCGAATCGATGGACTCCTCGTCAAGTGTTTTCGGATGCGGCGGGGAAAGGAGCGTACGTCGTCGAACACATGCGGAAAGTACGAAAGGCGAAGGCGACCAAAGCCGGATATCCGAAACCGTTTGCCTATCAGCTCGACGACATCGTGAAAGTGCAAACGAACGAGCACAAGACGGCACTAGGCCTCAAGGCTGTGCGAGGAGAATTGTACGGCCGAGAGAATTTTCGCGTCGTCAAACGAGAAGCCACCGTTCCACACCTCTACTCCTTAGCAGACTCCAAGAATAGGTAAGCAGTTAGTTTTGCACATCATTCCTTTTTCAAGCAGTCATGTGAAAAAAGTTTCCGACCCCTGTGCGCACTTCAGTTATTGATCATATCTATTGATAAGGTGATCAATACGAAGAAGAAATCTTCAGATTCAGAATCAGCGAAAAATTTTGCATTAGAACGGTATCATGTGCAAAGATGAAGTGATGATCGATTTCCCGGTGATCAAGGGGGACCTTGATCATCAAATAATCGATAATTTTGATCAGTGATCAAAAAAACTCGGTAATCACACATTTTGTAGAGTCGATGCTCAGGATGTCAAAACAGTGGTCCCCTTTTGGAATGCGTTGAGGATTCGTTGAGCTGTCAGCTTATCAGTTATTGTATCGACAGATCCTTGAAACTTCCTATGCTTATCCGTATGGGATTTGGATCTCACTTGGATCCGCTTACAAAACTATGATAGTTCAACGAAATCTTGAACGCATTCCAAAAGGGACCACTGTTTTGACATCCTGAGCAATGACTCTACAAAATGTGTAAGTAACGAGTTTTTTGATCACTGATCAAAATTATCGATTATTTGATGATCAAGGGGGGTCCCCCTTGATCACCGGGAAATCGATCATCACTTCATCTTTGTATATGATGCCATTCTAATGCAAAATTTTTCGCTGATTCCGAATCTGAAGATTTCTTCTTCGTATTGATCACCTATCATGAGATATGTTCAATAACTGAAGAGGGCACAGGGGGTCGGAAACATTTTCACATGACTGTATATCGATCTAACTCTGCACATCCTTTTTTCTTTTACACAGACCTTTGAGCATTCGGGCTTACTCGCCGCAGCTGCTGTTACTTCACCCCTCGTATCAGGTGGCCGACTAGCTCGAGCAGCGTCCCCAGGGGGGCGAATTCGTACCACCAGACGTCTGGCACGCGTCGTCTAGTCTGACCGGCATTCATCGCGGGAGGATTCTTGGTGGTAAGTACTTCTTTTCTTTGCGTCTGTGTACACACACACACACGGGTGGTCCTTCTCCTCATGTCTCGGAGAGCTTTGGCGCCTTTACGTTTCGACCAGAACATACTTCACATCGGCGGCGGTGGGTCTTCGGGGTTTCCCAAAACTTGCGTTGCTATATGGGACACTTCTGTCAAGGGTTTCGTCGTGCGGTTTACTCCCGAAGTGAACTTCCTTCCTGCTTCTACGATTACCATTTGTTGGTTTCTAAATTTGAAAGCTTGCTGCGTGAAGCCAAAAAATCGTATGCCCACAGAAATTCTGACTAATAATCCTTTAATTTTGACCAACGAATTCTTGGAAAAAAGGAACGTGGGATCCGCCCCCCTGGAGATCCCCATTCTGGAAGTTCTGAATTTCCGTTCCTCGGACAGTAATCAGTCTTCCGATTGCTTCTTGTTCCTACCTCCCTCTCCCGTGATCCCCGGCGCTACTTCCGTACGATTCTTCGGGCCTAGCATCCTCGAAACATTGACCTTTAAACTCGAATTCCTTCCCACTGCACTCGTGCCACCCTCCAATCAACCGATTAGCGATTATATTGACAGCGGCTTCTTGGATTTAGGCTTCCAATTGTCAACTAGCGAATTATATGGCAAGCATCATCAATCAACATAGACAAGGACTGATCAACGATCCCGAATATCACGATTATTATCGGACGAACGGGAACCGAAGAAGAAGACAAGGAAACGTCAACCTAAACGTCCATCGACCAAGTCGGTGGCTGCGGCGACCAAATCCGAATCGAAAGCTTCCAAGGCGGCGGCGACAGTATCGAAAGACGATAGCAGCGGTGGCGAGGAAAGCGATCGAGGAGGCAGACCGGTCTCGTTGGACTTGGATCGAAATCGAAAGCGGAAACCGATACCGAATCGATTAGCCGTCAATCCTCACTTCGCGAAAGGACAGACGACCACTCGACCGAAAGCGCACGTCAAACGCAAGGCCAAACCGTTTCCCTTCGAAAGGAGGACCACTGGCGACGATTCATCCAATTCGGACGTTGAGATTTCGAAACGCTCGTTCGAAGCTTTTAAGAAGCTCGTATCCAAGTTCACCAAGCGAGGAGGAAACAAGGACGAGGAAGAAGAAGAAATCGACCGGGAATTGAAAGAAGAGCAATATCGATCGAATAAAGGCGTCATCAAATCGACGACAAAAACGAATGGCGTCGGTTTCGAGCACAAAAGCCAAGACTTCGACGAAGAGGAGGAGGAGGACGACGAATTCGAGTAATAGAAGTCGACGACAAGCCGGCACAGAAGTAGAAGGTCAGCGAGCGAGAAACGCGGTCGAATTCGGAGACGATGACGTAAGTAATTCTTTATCTTGTTTTCTTTTCAAAAGGTGTTTATTGATTATTCTCAGTTTTCCAGGAAGGACAGCAGGCGAGCAATTTGATCGGCGCTGGATCTTCGATCGCGCATATGGTCTACTCAACGCCGCCAACGCAAATGGACGTGGAGCAATGTTTCTTTGAAGAGAAACTCTCGACCAGCGTTTACCCAATCAAGGCAGGGGGTCAGTTTCTTTGTTTATTTTTTGTTGTTTTCACTTTGGAAAATGTAATATAAGTTTTTTTTGTTTTTAGGCAGTTGCTAATTCTATATTGAACCTGCTGGCTCCCAGAGTTCTTTATGTTCGTCGCTTTTTAATTCGTATTTTAAATTCACGGTGCAAATATTGAAAGGCGACGGATCCAAACTGGCGCCAGGCGCCAAAATCTCGTGCATACCTTACCTTCTGAACACGATGTTCCGGAGGGTACAACTCACGGTGAACAGTCAGCAGCTCACAGCGTCGACCTCGAATCATCATCATTATGCCTCATACGTATCAGCACTGATCAATTTAGGGTAAGCTTCAATTTTTCGCCATTAGCACCCGCCACTCAGCAGACAACTCGCTAGGTGGAAAAATTAGGTTTCTGGGGAATCAGCTTTTATCGGTTTTTCTTGTTTCCTCAACAGAGACGACTCGAAAAAATATCTATTATCGCCAGCGCTATTCTATTTGGACACGGAGAAAGAGGCCTCGCATATCAAGAATTGGGATTCGTTGGGTAAGGCTCGAATCTTTTTTTCCTTTTTCAATTTTGTTTTTAAAAAAACTTTATTTATAGGCGTTGACTCGAGCTTCCAGAAAAGAGGAAGTTTCTTCGCGGAAAGTCGACCTGTGACTCTTGTGGGCAGAGTCCTCGAGGAATTGAGCCTTTGCCCCCGGATGTTCCCCCCCGGTAAGCTCGGTTTTTGAGTGCTAATAACTTTGCGTAATCTTCTCTTTCCCTTTTCAGAAACTGAGTTCAGATTTCAATTGACCTTAAACTCATCGAAGTTTATTATCATCGCGGACGAAAAGGACAGTTACCAATTTCAAATCACCGATGCAAAGTAAGTTCGCCTTTTCAGAAACACCAGGCGGTGACTTATCAGTTAAAAAAATGGTTGTTTTTTTTTACTTCTTTCAGGTTTATGCTGGCCAAGTATAAGATGCGGGAACAAGCTTTGGTAAAGCAACGACGCCTCCTTCATAGCACCGGCCTCAAGTACGTATTTCCGCGCTGGGACGTCCGCAGCTTCGTTATAAGTAGCGGAGATCTTCAAATGCAC